>MU188468.1:34057-81372 GCA_016904865.1 Pissodes strobi | reverse complement strand
TTGTAAACAGTAATTATTTGAACAATCTAACTGATAGTAACGTTAATCACTTACTTTCAGACTTTAACACTGCTAAACACTTAATTCAAATTTCATCTCTTGCTCAACAAAAACAACATTTTACAGATGTTAGAAAAGCCCCAGCATGTCAAAATTATTTTCCCCGAAACAAGATTTTTTCTACTAAAAAAACGAATCAATTGAAGGCAGAGTCAATCCCATTCAAAATGAATGTAAAGACATGGTATATTTATTAAATGGGAAAAATGTTCTTTACATATCAAAAGATAAAAATTAAGATCATAATTATGAGTAATTTAAAATCGCTGTAATATTGTGTATGCAGTTAATGTTTGTAGAAAATATGTGAGAAATTCTGTTCTTTGTTCGAGCTTGTCAGTACGAATTTTATTTTGAATTAATAATAAATAAAGGTAATATTTTTTTTTAAACAAGCTTTTATTTAAATACACCAAAATGAAGTAAGTCAAAACCATTATTTTGTTACATTAAATATTTTTTTATGATCTAAAAGTTTGTCGCGAGATTTTCCTGTTTAAATTTCTTTTATAAATTACATATATTTCTACTTAGAATTACTTGTCAAGGTAAACCTATTCTCGCGACAAGCTTTTATATCATATGAAAATGTTTAATGTAACAAAATAATGGGTTTGATTTACATCAAAGTTTATTTTCTTCTTTTTAATGCATTTAAATAAAAGCTTGTTTTTAATTTTTTTACCTATATTTATTTTTACTTTTTAGTATTATTATTCATGTTGTCCCCACGAGTACAGCACAAAAAACCATCCGTTCCCCCAGTAGTCCGTTGTAGCGGGATAAGGGCTTCAATATAATAGGGTGCGCTCCGGTGCCCTGAGGTGCCACGGTAGCGATATGATATGTTTATACACCCTCATACTATTCACCCCCCGTCACGTGCTCACCTTGGCCTTGAGTGCGGCCATGTGGCGAAAGTATGTGCATTGTAGTAAAAACTGTTAAAGCTATTTTACACTGAAAACCATATGTTTCTAGCTATCATCGTTCTCGAGATACAAAAAACTAATAGTACGGCGGTTAGTCAAACCAACCTTGCATTTTTGAGTAGAGCATTGAGATTTGGCACAGTGGTAGTATATACCCATTCCTCACTTTTAAGAAGTGGAACCAAGTTTGCAACCACGGGAGAGCAGCGGTATGGCGGGTTGCATACATACCAGGGACAATTTTGAGAAAATCGCTAAACGAGCACATCCGACCTCTTCTATGGGTGAGTATCACTCAAAAATATTACAAGAGATATTCTGGAACGTAACTGGAGTATGTACCAGCCGCGTGGTGGCAGATTGCCTACCCTCAGGCGCAGAAACTAATGCAATCGATTGTGTAGTGTTAATCTAGGGGTTTTTGTGAGTGACTCCATTTTCACAAACAAAATATAAATAAATCAGGTCCGAATGGACCCATACACGTTCTTAAATCGGTATGCTCATAAATATAATAATATCAAAATAGTTAACTTTAGCTTACCTCGGTTGTCAGGTGGATAGAAAACTAAAAGATTAAGAAAGTCACATTTATTACAAACAAAAAGTTTAACAGGATCATTTAAAGCCTTTAGCATTAATTCCATATCGTTATTAAATGAATAATATTATTCATTGTACTAAATGTAATCACGGAATGTAATAATACTAAATCTATTACCTACATCAGAAATTGGAGTCATAATTATCAGACTTTGGCACTTTTTTTGGTATTAATCAAGGTTCTTAGGGCATGGGCAACAACAAAACTCATAGCAAAAGACGTTAGATTTAGCACAGTTGCATTTCTCAGCGTATTTATTTTGTAGGCTTAATTCTATAGAGCAGCTTCCATCCTTCCGAGCCGGCTTTCCAGCCGCACACTGACGGTGATGGCTGGTTCCGGATTGGGGAGATCACTACTTGTCTGGCCTTCGGCTCCTCGTATGAAGCCCTCAGAATTAAGCAGCATTTCCTTAAAGCCGCTGGAGTGTACAAACCCGTTATTCACTCTTTCCTTAAGCAATTTGTCGGCATGACTGCGGGCAAGATCTGCCAACAGAAATGCAGGTGCATCTTCACTGCTTTCCTTTTCAGTATTTTTTTGCTTGATCACTTGTTCAAGTGCAACGTCTCGTGCTTTAGCTAACTGCTTCGATTTCTTGCCTAGACTTGTGTAAGTTTTTAAGTCTCGCACATACTTTGTCCGACAGTTGTTGTGGTACCATACGCCGAGCCCCTGCCAACCCTGGAGTGCGATTAAAATTGTACTGTCTAGTTTTTTGGTTGCAGCGGCTTCTATCACATTTCTAGTTTCTGTGAAAGTCAGTCTATGATTTGGATTGACTCTTGGCCCGTGCTTGTCACAGAAGATTCATTCTATCTTGTCATTAGCTGATTTCACCTCTTCGAGACTTCCCCATGTAGCTAACTTGACGGATGGCTCGATATTTTCTCGACAACCAATCTGAATATCTCTCTAAGTTCTAGCGAGCTTGGTTGAATCGCAAGGTACGAAGCAGCGCTTGTGACATTTTGGGTTATTGTTTCTTTAATTAAGCTCAATGCGAAGGCCCGCATCTAACGCATCCGCGTTGGCATTACGCCGAATATTCCCTAGTTTCTGGTAAGTTTTTAGATTCCTACCCAGGGTAGTAATTCCTGCATTTATTTTTGCTGGCTTGTCTAGTAACGGATCGATGAGGTCCTCTCCCTGCTAAGATTTCTGATACAGTATACAGAGACCAGTCAATAGCGTTCTTACTTCGCTTTCTATTCTGCTGCTCTTCAACAAAGACATTTAAATCTTTCATGATACTAAATCTGTCAAAAAAGAAATAACCGATTTTTTTATGACAGTGGCACACACTAAAGGGAGATCCTATGGCGCTCGACGAGCGGTGCGTGTGCGAAGATGTTGATTGACACGGTTCTTAAATAGTTATAGGTGGTAATAAGGGGAAACAGATGTCCTGGGCGTGAGTTCCACAGTGGTGCAGTGCGCCAGACAAAGGAGATCTTGTAAAGCGATGTTCTAGGTATTTCCAGTCGTACGACGAACTGGTGCGCTCCCGCCGGCCGTCGCAACTGTCTGACAGGCGTTGCCAGGGGCGGGCCAAATCCTGGGAACATCTGCTATGAAAGTGCCTGTAAAACAGGAACATCTCGGCCACATGTCTGCGGTGTTCCAGACTATCCAGATTCCGGGTCAACTCCGGGTCGCCGATAAGACGTACAGCTCGCTTCTGAATGGAATCAAGCAGCTTTAGGGTGTGCTTTGGTGCTGCAACCCAGATGTGTGAGCAATATTCTAAGCACGGTCTTATTTGTGCTTTGTGGAGCAAGAGCAACTGCTGCGGTGCATACAGTTTTTTGTTGCGAAATAGTTATAATAATTGATTTTATGGCAAATAGACCTTATTTCAGAATAAGCGAGATTTATGCGAGAAGGCGCAACCCCCTCAGAACGACAACAAACAAGATTAGAAAAGGCAAAGCGACATTCGAGAAGTCAGTCATTGTCAGTTGTATCTGCTGACATTAAAAAAGGGTACTGAAACAAGAATTGTTGGAGTTTTATTAAGAACCCAAACTTACAATATTCAGCTTAGCACTACAAAATCGATTTTATTAGTTTCTGCTCCTAGAGGGTAGACAACCTGCCACCACCCGACTGGCACATGGCCCAGTTACGTTTCAAAACACCTCCCGTAATATTTGTGAGTGATATTCACCCATAGAAACGGTCGGGTGTGCTCGTTTAGCGATTTTCTCAAATTTGCCTTTGACAGATATGCAACCCGCCATACCGCCGCTCTCCCGTTGTTGCAAACTTGGTTCCACTTCTTAAAAGTGAGGTATGGGCATGTACTACCAATGTGCCAAATCTCAATGCTCTACTCAAAAATGCAAGGTTGGTCCCAATATCGCTGACTAACCGCCGTACTATAACCTTTTCATCAGCCTAGGGGATGAAAATCCAAAAATTGTCCGCAAATATTCTTCATTTCTCCTGAGGTATCCAACAGTGAAAACCGTATATTTCTAGCTATTGCCATTGTCGAGATGCAAAAAACTGCCCTTTTCATCGTCCTAGGGGATGAAATTCTAAAATTTTTCGGCAAGTCATCTTCATTTCTTTTGTAAAACAGTATCGCGAGTTTTGTTATATGCTACAGATCGATGGTGATCATGAATTCGTAAAAACGACAAAATTCGGGATTTTGTATCCGCAATTTTGATTTTTGATCAGGGAAAATGTCTAAATTGTTTCGTCACGGGAGCCAAACATATAATGCCGAATCCGAAATAAATCGGACATTTAAAAGAAATTCTAATTCAGCTTGCAAGAATTGATTACAGACGGACACACAGGAAAGCACATAAAAGCTTGTAAAAGTAAACTGTACTGTATTTATTATATGTCTAAAACACTGGCAGAGTTCAAACACAAAAAAGTGCAAATCACACTTCGTTATTGCCATTGCCCCTTTCCTAGAAGCCCCAGTGTTAACCCAGAAAATGTTCACTACCATGTATTTTTTCAAGTTTTTCCCTATGAAATGTCGAGTTCTTTATTTAGCTCTTCGTTGATTAGTTTCTTCATTACTTTGGGCATTATGGGACTACGTTGGGGTTTGGAACCTTCGGCAACATGCACTAAAACAGAGTTTTATCCACAATACCGAAACAGAATATTTGCACTCGACGCGCGTTTCGCTAACCATGTTAGCATCATCAGGAGATGATTAAAACTAAAATTAAAATCTACCTAACTCCCTTTTATACTACTGTTTGCTTAATCAAGCGGAACTAAAAAGAATCAATCCTGGGATCCCGCTAGTCACGCTTGATCAACCAATACAATGGACTATACGGAATAGGCCCTCTATCTCTATTTAAACTATTCTTACATTTAAAAATTTCCATACTTTCATATGCGTCTAATAATCTCCTATCAGCATTATGGGAACTAAGGCAACTGGACGGAAGTTATTTGGAATCGTTTTTTTGCATTCCTTTGGGATTGGTTGCACCTGAGCACATTTCCAGCTCGAAGGAAAGCATGCTGTATGATAAGGAGGAAGGCATGCATAGTAAAGCTGTTAGTTCAGCAGCATATTTCTTAAGCACTATTACGGGAACGCCATTTGATCCTGTGGCTTTGTTAGTGTCTAGGCCTTTGAGTATTTGTTCCACTTCGCGTTGGCGAAATACCAGACCTGGCATTGGGACATTCATTTTCGAGATAATTGGGGGAGTCTTTCCTTGAGGATCTAAGGTAGAATTTGATGTAAACATTTCGGAAACAATGCTCGCTTTTTCTTTAGCCGTTTTCGTTATTGAACCATCATTGACGTCTTTGAGAAGCCGTAGTTGACAGCTTTGGCAACTGACCAAAACTATTTTAATCCGTTAGGACAATTGAGAACTTATTTTCGAGATGCTCGTTATATCCCCCTTTGCTCTCGTCAATGGTTTGCTTACACTGGTTTCTACTCGTGATAAATATATTTCGATTTTCGGCTGTCTGATCTCGGCACCATTTGCGCTAGGTGACATTTTCAGCATTGACTGCTCTTGGGAAGTTTTTTTTCAAACCATGGTTATTCTTTAAGATCCGTTTCATACAAGAGGAGATTAAAGTTTCCATACCAGCTAGGGTAGTTTGAGTTATCTCATCAGCAGATTCAGAGGTGTTTAAATTCCTTAAGCAGACAGTTTTTCAAGGAAAACAGAGATAAAACTCATGAAGGTCAAGCCACTTTGCAGACTTGTAGTACCAAACCTTTCGGAATACCTGTGGCTCCTGTATTTTGATAGCAAGTTCACAGATTGCGGAAATAAGATTGTAGTCTGATCAGCCAGACGGAGGTTGGACGGTTACGTTGTAGAGGTCAGGATTAGTTATTAAGAATAGATCCAGGATGCTAGCAAAGTCTCTTTGATGCTTAGAGATCCTGGTAGGTTCGTCAACCAGCTCAGTATGTCCGTGACAATTAGCGAAAGTCTTGGCTTCTCGTCCTTCATAGTCGTTTTTGTTGGAGTGTTTCAACCAGTCGATGTTATATACGTTGAGGTCTCCTACTATGACAATATATATCTCGTATCTTAATCATAAAATAGAAGTGAAATCTGCCATGAAATCCATGGAAAATGCACGAAATCAACAAAAAGTTTCCACATTTTCCAATTCTTACCCATTTTTCCATCTTTAAACCGTTTTCAATGAGATTTCAGGCAATTAAGTGCATAAATCTACATATTTTAACTTAGACTTCATGTAAATATATTGGAAGACGTATTCCTTCAAAATTTCTTAGAATACATCAAAAGCAATGCTGTCTATAAACTCAAGATTTGTTTGGCGATTTTCTGCATGTTTCACTTTAACATCGATTTGCTCGTATTTCTCGGTCTCATATCAAAAGTTGTTATTGACCTTTCTTATAGCAGACATATTAAGATTTATAAATTTGTGATTGCTTTTATCTAATTGGCTTACACGTATGCTTAATATAGATATTTCAAATAAAAAATAAAAAAATCACCAACTTGACATTTTCCACCGTATCGATCGATTCTTGGTATGTTGTACTCGTAACCCTCCTCTTTAATATAGGTATGAAGGTTTGTTTGTTCAAAATCCTTGGCTTTTATAGTATGGTGATGTGTCGTCGTGTTAAAACTCGGAATGGCTCACCCTTGCAAGAGTAGCATCATCATTTGTAAAGTATCATCTAGGATGGTTTTTGACGTAGATTTTTTATCAAGACATCAGCTTTTCTATAAAAAAATATTTGTCGAGAAAAAATTTAAATTTTAATTTTTTTGGCCCATAGGACTCTGAAGACCGTCGTCGTCAAAACGAACGCGTCCAGAATAATTTCATTAAAATTAATAATTTGTTTTGACAGATATCGTGTATCAAAGCAAAATTTTTTGAAAAATTGCACTTGTGAGGTAATAACTCGTAAATGGAAAATCGCACCATCAAAAACAATTAACCGACCGCTGCGCCCAAGTGCTTTCTGAAAACCTGCCAGATCTCAAGTTTCTACCCCATGCCGTTTTGAGAAAAAAAATTGATTAACCTAAAAAACGTTTCGTAGGACAACAGTCGCGGAATTTTTTGCGACGGCTACAAAACAATCACGACGAAGCCGTATTCCCGTATTTGTAACACACTTTACTGTAAAATACTTTCGGGAGAATATCGTTGTGAGAATATTGTGTTAATTATTTGTTACCAAATAATTACTAAAGTTTTGATAGGGTAGTTGGCTTAAATGCTTACTGGCCACAATCGAGTGCGGAGAAGACACTTTCCGCGAATGTATAATATTTTTTTTCTACGACCCTGCAGAAAACATAACTTTTGTCCCCGTATTTCAGTGCAACAAGGAGTCTTTTCCGTACTAAGTGCATGGACCATGGTGATGCCGATGTACGTTTCTTGCCGAGTCTGCTGACAGACTTTAAAAAATAACAATAATATAAAGCCGGAATTTTATATTCTGTTGACTGACGCCACATGTAAGGGGATTAATGGGCTAGAGAATTCACTCCACTAACTAATTCCAAACACTGTATTAACGAATTATCAAAATAGCAATGGTAATACAATAGTTATGTGCTTTCGATCAAGACGGGCGGCCGACCCATCACTCCTCTTCTATCTATATTTTATTATATAAGCTTCCAACGCTTGGTCATCTTTTGGATTCGTCATTCGATGCATCGGCGTCGCCGGCGGCGTATCGCTCGGCAGCCTAGCTTCACAGTGGTTCAGCAACCCAACATTGTACAGTGGTAGAGGTGAGGCGTGATTTCACGTACATACCGTGATTTCTCACGGTGATCTGGCGAGGAACGGTTCCCCTTTCTTACATATAGTTTGAGGTTGAGATTGGCGAGTATTAACCAGGTTTTGGATTTATGAATAATTTTAATATGATATGATATACGCCTTTACGTAATACACACACGCTTTAATAAAAACGAATAATATAATAAATTCACACTATACAACATTATCATTTTATTATAAAATGACAATATCGAAGGAAAATACAAATTAACCTCAGTTCTTAATGGTTTTTGTTTTACTGGCAATTGACGGAGTATTATTTCTAAGAATGTTTGTCTCGAAAGGCCGACAAAGAACCAGTTTGCAAAAGTTTTGAAGACAATGCGGCATTGTAATAAAACAAAAATATAGAGATTATCAGGTAAATGAAGAGATCTTTATTTCAAATCAACTA
Organism: Pissodes strobi; assembly: GCA_016904865.1. NCBI lineage: Eukaryota > Metazoa > Arthropoda > Insecta > Coleoptera > Curculionidae > Pissodes > Pissodes strobi. The sequence goes on along the minus strand of MU188468.1, from coordinate 73,076 downwards.
TAAGCAATAGATGTTACAAATTCGGGAAAGATGCAAAGTGCAAACTTCAAAACAAGCGGCGCGCAGCGGGTCGCAAAAACCAAGTACGAAGCTATGAGTGAACTAAATGCCAGGTAGTATAGTGAGTGGAATTTGAAATCAAATATTCCGGTAAATCACGGGCGTGACCGAGTCACGGGTTTTTGTCACAGTGATTTTAGAGGAACCGTCAACTTATTTAGGAAGCATCCGCGTTACAGATCCCCAGCTAAATAACGCCGCCTGATTGGCTAGATAAGCAAGTGTGTTACGCTAGCCCCGCCCGTCAATGTTGTTTACGTTTTTTCACTTCACGCATTTGTATTCATGCAATGCCCTCCGCACGAAGCGCAACAAACAAACACTAACCCAAAGCATGCCAAAAAAACTACTAATCCAAACAAAAATAAATTAAAAAAAAAGTTACAAGCGCCGGGCTTTCACATTGACAAACAGATGTCTTTACGGTCCAGCGATTTGCCATCGAGAGCTCTCGTTGGGTAGTGGTAAAGGCACTGGGCTTGTGATGCAGAGGTGGTGGGTTCGAATCCCGTCGGCTGCATGGCATTTTTTTTTAATGATTATATTTTTTTCTTTTTTTAAATTTGGGTTAGAATTGGGTTAGTTTGGGTTAGCACCTGGTTAGTTTCCTTTTCTTGAGCCACGTGTGAGTGAAATATTATAATACTTCTGACACAATTGTGTCGGGAACGCTTTTAGACCGGCGCGACGTAGCGACGAGTGTATATCTGCTAGTAGCAAATTTAAACAATATTGACGGGCGGGGTTAGAGTTAGCCAATCAGGCGGCGTTATTTAACTCGGGTTCTGTAACGCGGAGGCTTCCTAAATACGCGAACTCTGTACAGTGGCTCTCACATATTGTACAGGGTGACTGACCATTTTTCGACACACACGGGGTATCTCGCCTAATTTTAGAGATAGAGGGTTGCGGTTTTCGCGACTGTTTGCTACTTTTTTGTGATACTAAGCATGCCGTCAAGAAAAATTTCGAAGCCCTCTTGGATTTTGAGATACCGGGTCAATTTGAAAATTATCACTTTTGACACACCCCACGTAACTCAGTTGTCTTTTAACTTATTAGATAGTTGAAAATGTATTCATATGGAACTTTTTCCGTAAAATCAAGTGGCGTAGTTTGTTTTTTTCTTGCACCATCCGTTTTAAAGTTATAAAACAAACATGTTTTTTTAATGGAACACCCTGTATATTTTTAACTAGTTAAATTAGGCATTTTCTGGGCTTTCGAAAATATATAATAGCATATATTTAATTTTAAAACTAGCTGAATAAACTACAGTTTTCTTCAAATACATTATGTTATTTAATAGTAAGCCATGACAACAACAACAATTTTGTAAACAAAAGAAATTGCAATATGCCAGATCGCTTGATAAAATGAATTTAAGGTTGACTGGCAATATAAGTTTTAAATTGTGTTTTATGTTTAAAAAAATGGCTGACATGGGAATATATCAGAACTTTAAAAAGTATGATATTTTGGTCTGTTACCTACAATCCAATGAAAATTCGCATGAGGCCCCAGAATTATATTGTAAACAACTCTTTTTACTAACACGTTTTATTTCGCCAATATTATTACAGCCACTAATATTTTCTCCTTACCCCATAAACCTTCGCCAGTATAGTCATCATAAATACCTAACATCTATTTATCTCTGTTATATAACTTCATGACTTCCTCTGCCGCCACGCGCCACTCGTCTTGCAGGGTTGTCACGTCCTCGCCTATTTCAGAATTACGTCGCCTATAGAATTTTCTGGTTACAATATCTTAACTGGTACACATTTTCTTAATTCAGTCCCTAATAATTATTTTGGATTATTATGCGTCTTTATACTTATTATATTATCTGGAAAGAAGACAGCCTTTCTCTAATCGGTTTTCTATACTTAAAAATAATTTAGTTAATCATGGATCATCTACGCGGCCAAGACCAAAAGCATACCATAAAGAAAATCAAGAGATAGATGAGACCAATGTTTTGGCCGTAGTAGAGGCAAATCCATCAACCTCATGTAGGGCTATTGAAGCAGAAATTGAGGTCATTAAAAGCAGAGCCTAGCAAATATTAAAAAAATATAAGTTTAGACCCTACAAAACACATATTGTTCAGAACTTACACTCTGGGGATGCTGAACGTCGGCTAATTTTTTGCAATTGGTATCTAGGACAAATTCAAGTAAACAGACATTTTGCTCGTTCAGTAATATGGTCCAATGAGGCGTATTTATCAAGTGGTGCCATTGTTAACAGAAACAATAGTAGATACTGGCACCAAGAAATCTCCCGTCGCATCTATCATTTTGGGTGGACAAATGGAATATAGAATGTATAAAGAAAGTCTTTCAGCAGGCCGGTATCTAGGTATATTGGAAGATGTAGTTCCTGAACTCCTTATAGATGACGTTGAACGTTATATATTTTCAGCAGAACGGAGCCGAGGAGAATTATGAGCAGTGGCTCCGTCCTGCTGAAAATATATAACGTTCAAACCGGCTAAGGGAACATAATCTTTTAGATAACTATTTTCCTGGAAAATGGTAGGCACTCCTGGATCAGTAAGATGGGCCCCGCGATCACCCGATCTGTGTATTTCGGACTTTTTTTGTGGGGTTACTTACAAAACAAAGTTTATGCTAAGCGTCACCGCAAACCACATGAACTTCGTGAGGCCATTATCGTCGCTTTTCAAAATTTACAAAGACGTCCACTAATACTCATGGACGCTCTAAAACAAATAACCAAAATGTGCGAATTATGTATTAGAGAAAATGGTAGTCATTTTGAACAATTTCTATAGCCACTAAAAATGTCTGTTTATGTTGTTGTTAATGTATGTTATATAAAAATCTTAAATTATTATTAATTATTTATCCACAATAACGAAACAGAATTTTTACACTCGACGCGTGTTTCGCTAACCATGTTAGCATCATCAGGATATGATTAAAATTAAAATTAAAATCTACCTAACTCTCTTTTGTACTACTGTTTGCTTAATCAAGCGGAACTAAAAAGAACCAATCCTAGAATCCCAATAGCCACGCTTGATCAACCAATACAATGGACTATACGAAATAGGCCCTCTATCTCTATTTAAACTATTCTTACATTTAATAATTTCATATGCGTCTAATAATCTCCTATCAGTTATATTATGAATTAATTTTAAATTTTTAATTGTTATTCTATGATTATTATCAAAAGCATGCTCGGCAACCCTTTTCTGTTCTTCCATACTTTAAATGAGCTATATATTCTTTGAATCTCGTTTGTATAGATCTTCTAGTTTGCCCAACATATTTTTGGTTACAATCCATACATCCAATTTCATATTTCAATTTTGTCCTTTGGAATTTCTTAATGTTAAACTGAGTCTGGTATACTAATTCTAAACCTACTTCCTTAAAAACTTTTTGGAGTCCTCTCGTATACTGAGGATTATACGGTATCGAAACATATTTTGTATTTTCATCCTGATTAACGAAATAAGTGGAATCACGAATGATCTTTCTAAACAAATACCTATTAATTAGTTTATTTATTAAGTTAGTATTAAAACCATTAGCTTTCGCTATATTGCTAATTGTTTCCTTTTCATTATTAAATCTTTCTCTGCTAAGAGGAAAGTTAACCAAACGGTGTACTAAAAAATGAAAGCTGGCCATTTTATGTTGGTCGCGGTGGAAGGAGCCATTAGGAATATATCGGTTAGTGGCAGTATTTTTTCTGTAACAAATCCTTTAGTAGAATCAGGAAGATGTTGAATAGAGCTTTCTATATTACCTACAATATCAAGTAAGTTATCCTTTGGGGGAGGCAATGCAAAATCAGACCCTTGTTTAAAAGATGCAATTCAGCTGTTAGAGAAGCATGCAGAAATCAGATCTCAAAAAATGTAATTAATAATAATGTTAACTCTAGACCTGGAAAAGGAAAAAGTTTAATCAGGAGATTGAAGGAGAAAGATGTTTTCTACCTAAAAGCTGACAAAGGTAATAAGGTTGTTATATTAGACAAAAGCGAATATTTTCAACGGGTTGATAGTTTAATGGAATCCGGACCCTATAACAGAATCTCAAGGAATCCATTATCTAAGATGGTGACACAAGTTAAAAACACTTTAAAAAAATGTAGCAACCTTATTTCTGATCAAATTAGATACAAATTATCCGTGAGTAATCCTACTATGCCGAAACTATATTGTCTTCCCAAGATTCATAAACCTGGGAAGGCAATGCGTCCCATAGTCTCGGCAATAGGATCGCCAACTTATAATATATCCAAGTGGCTAGCAAACCAGTTTGAAAACTTACCTATAAAACAACAGAATTCAGGAGTACTAAATTCCTCAGATTTCATAAACAAAATTAAAGATACGATTCTTAATGAAGGTGAAATTTTAATCTCGTTTGATGTTAGCTCATTGTTCCCTAGTGTACCAATCCCACAGACCTTGCAATAAATACCTTGGTGAATTACTTGAGATGAATAGTTTTAATAACGAAATCAAATAAGAATATTTAACTTTAACCAAACTTTGTATGGATTAAAATTATTTTCAATATAAAAATAACTATTACCAACAACTTGAAGGTACGGCAATGGGCAATTGTTTATCGCCGTTCTTAGATAATCTTTTCATGAGTAAATTTGAAAATGAAATCAGCCAGGAGTTCGAATATTTTCCAAGGGTATGGTACAGGTATGTGGATGACATTTTCGCGATTTTCGACACAAAAACCGTAATATTGAAGACTTTGTAACAAAACTAAGCAACCGTTTCCCCACCATTAACATTACTTATGAAGTCGAGAACAATGGCCACGTACCATTTTTGGATACTTTAGTGATTAGGAACGATAATAACATACTAGAATTTGATATTTACAGAAAAAATACTGCCACTAACCGATATATTCCTAATGACTCCTTCCACTGCGACCAACATAAAGTGGCCAGCTTTCATTTTTTAGTACACCGTTTGGTTAACTTTCCACTATTCAGATTTAATAATGAAAAGAAAACAATTAGGAATATAGCGAAAGTTAATGGTTTTAATACTAACTTAATAAATAAACTAATTCATAGGTATTTGTTTAGAAAGACCATTCGTGATTCCACTTCTTTCGTTAATTAGGATGTAAATACAAAATATGTTTCGATACCGTATAATCCTTAGTATACTAGAGGACACCAAAAAGTTTTTAAGGAAGTAGGTTTAAAATTAGCATACCAGCCTCAGTTTAACATTAAGAAATCATTTGGTGGTCCAAAGGACAAAATTGAAATATTAGAAAGAAGTGGAATATATGAAATTGGATGTATGGATTGTAACCAAAAATATGTTGGGCAAACTAGAAGATCTATACAAAGGAGATTCAAATAACATATAGCTCATTAAAAAGTATGGTAGAACAGAAAAATCAAGTGTTGCCGAGAATGCTTTTGATAATAATAATAGAATAACAATTAAAAGTTTTAAATTAATTCATAATATAACTGATAGGAGATTATTAGACGCATATGAAAGTATGGAAATTATTAAATGTAAGAATAGTTTAAATAGAGATAGAGGGCCTATTCCGTATAGTCCATTGAATTGGTTGATCAAGCGTGACTAAGCAAATAGTAGTATAAAAGAGAGTTCGGTAGATTTTAATTTTAGTTTTAATCATCTCCTGATGATGCTAACGTGATTGGCGAAACGCGCGTCGAGTGCAAAAATTCTGTTTCGGTATTGTGGATAAAACTCTGTTTTAGTGCATGTTGCCGAAGGTTCCAAACCCCAACGTAATTATTTATACTGTTAAATATTTAGGTAAGTACGTTGTTGGGTTATATATGTTTCAAAATCACTTCAAAACTTCTTCAGAATAAATAATATTGAGAAATATTTCTTTTCTATCATCAGCGCTATTACCGTACTTAGTACAACAATCAGCTGGAAGTGTCTCGGCCGGCACCTTTAAAGTATTGTCCCGGATCAGAAAAAGATGAAGGATAGGCGAAATCGCGCTGTCGTTCTCTCACCGGGGAGAGAATCCGGCACCGTACTAAGGATATTTTATTTTCGAATTACATTACTGTATTATCAAGTTCTTGGTTATTGGTTAAACTCGGGTGCTATGCTGATTATTAGTGATTGTTGTATTCATTACGGAAAAATTAATTAATAAACACATTGGAACAATTCAAATACGCAATTTATACAAGGAGAGTATACACGTGTTGTGGTGTGGTGTTAGGTCGAAAAATAAAACAAACAAAAAATATGATCAATTGAAAACCACAAATAAACATTAAGTAATTAAATTCAAATAAATACTAAATACATATATTTGGGAAATTTTTACAATTCTATTAATTATTTCTTGTTAATAGGTATAATATTTTGAGGGCGAGGCGAAAAGAATTTGATATCAAAAGCGTTTCTGACTAAAGGTAATTACAATATAATTTTATTGATTGCTCCATATTATTAATTTATTTTTACTAATGATATGACGTAACATTCCGGTTGCTTTGCACAGACATGTCCACTCGAAACCGTAAGAGATACAGTGTCATTCAAATTGGGGCAAAGTTGCGCATTTAGGTGCCTAACAATATGCCATTTTGAAATCTTTAAAATTACGAGTATTTTCGGAGATATCCAGAAAAAAACGAAATATTGAAAATTTGTTTTATTTTTTCCTGACCTTATTTAGAAAAGTATTTCAAATTGAATTGCATTTTTGCCTTTCCACTTTTTCCGCTCTATCTAATGGTGATATCCAGCATGGAATCCGACATTTCGTCTTCAAGGGGTCATCATCAACTTTATTTTTGAAGTAAATACATTATTTGGTTTCATGAGAGCGATTTTTCAAGGCCGTTTCACGACGCGTTTTGGATTTTTTTGTCTCACTGAAAATTGATTGGACGACTAACCCAAACTTATTAAATCTAATAAAATTGGTTATAACATAACTGTTCAAATGACTAAAATAAGACCTGAAAGTCTACACACACTGGTGCGATCACGGCCGCGATCACGATCTAGGCGCGGGCACGGCCAAACGTTGCTGAAGGAAACATATAAACCGTTTCACACTGGCGCGATCATATTTTTTAGAACACGCGGCTTGGCGGCGTTCTTTTCTGCGATGGCGATCAGATTCAACTTGTCGAGTTTGATCGCGGGATCGCGACGCGATAGATAGGAATTTTCCTATATTTTGTATATTTTCTTTGGTTGCAATTTAAAAATGGACTTAACAGAACCGCTAATAAAAGCTGTTAAAAGGACCAAATTCTATACGATTTATCCTATCCGTGCTACAAAAATAATAGAATTAAAAATATTGTTTGTGGGCGAAATTGGAGTCAGTAGGTATAGGGGCATTTTAGCCAGACTTGCGCAGACGGCTACTGCGCAGCCACTAGCAAAGCACCGCGAATTTCGGTGACTTGAGATATGGCATATTTAAGGGCGTGGCACCGTATGACGTACCGCGCCATAAATTCCTGGCCATGACGTCACCGCCAAGATTTATGCCACTTGGGTCGTATCATTTTAAAGGTTTTGCGTAATTTTTCCTGGCTCCCCGCCATAAATTCTCAAGGTCTGATACAGGTTTAGACAGACAGACAGCTGAGGCAGACAGCTTTATATGCAGCTTTTTAGACAGCTAATACCGCTTTTTAGACAGGCAGACAGCTTTATAGATAGCTAAGACAAGCAGACAGGTAGCTTTATAGACAGCTATGAAATCCTTTTAGACAGACATACGGCTTTATAGACACCTAAGAGAAAGGAGCCAGGAATTATAACGCAAAGTCTTCAAAATGATACGGCCCAAGTGACCTAAATTTTAGTGGTGACGTCATGGCAAGGAATTTATGGCGCGGTACGTCACGCGGTGCTACGCCCTTATATATACCATAGCTCAAGTCGCCGAAATATGCGGTGTTTTGCTATTGGCTGCGCAGTAGCCGTCTGCGCAAGTCCGGCTAAAGTGCCCCCATACCTACTTTCGTCTTCTCATAATGCAGCAAGTAAAAGAACTTCTTATCATATTCATCCACTTAAAAAAAGTACAGATAGAAAGCAAGCATCAGCAACAATCACACCGTCAAACGTCAAACTGATACTGTACGCGGTGAATATGAACGCGAACGCCACCGTGGGCGCATTGGTGTGTGCTGGAATGATCGCTCATGATATTGCTACCCTGATCGTGACCGTGATCGCGGCCGTGATGGCACCAGTATGTGCTATGAACACAACTGTAGCACACATTTATACCAATTTGGTTGAAATTACAACAAATTCAACTACTTTTGGTATTCTAACAATATTATAACCATAAATTCAAACATATTCTTGGTCTCCACTCACCAGAGACCCGAGACGATCGTTCAGTGACCTACTTACTTACAAAATTAGGTGACAATTTGACAGGTTGACCTAAAAAACATAGGTAGAGCATTGGATTCGCGATGGGTTGAAAAGATGAGAGAAAAGTTAATTACTAAACGCCTTAGGGACAATAAACAATGTAACATTTATACTGGCGGGCGCATCAAATTAAAGAGGGTTTACTTTGTAAGCGTATCAAATTGGAAACTGCAACAGTAGGTACACAGGGCGACTTTCAAATGTAAAGAATGAATAAATGAACATGAATTCTAGAATGATCTAGTAGCATCTTATATAGATATAAGGTAAAAAACTTTTTCTTTTACACCCTGTAGACGGTAAAGTATTTCAAGCCAAAAAGTTTCGAGAAAACGCAGGCGCGTTAGAGTTAAAATCGTAAACTGCATACTCGATCAAAAAAGTGTACATAAATATCTAATTCCTTGTACGCAAATTGACATAAGGAATTATATAACAGAAAACTATCACGTTTATGTATGTATTGAATAAAAGTAGTACTGTTATATCCTTAATAAATACCCTGTAGAAGAAATATTATGTAGATATCAAGGAAGTATTGCTGTCAATGTCATATTGATATATATCTTAAAAAATAATATAATACTTTAAAGTGCTCTTTCACTAAATTGATTTGGTTCCTTCTTATTAAGTACGACTGCCAGCAATCGTGCAGTCTACTACAGTTGCCAGCAAACGGCAGTCTTTAACTACAGTTGCCAGTCTGTACCTAAGTTGGGAGGTAACTACAGTTACCATCAAACGGACAGTCTTAAACTATAGTTGCCAGCAAACAAGCAAACGGGCCGTCTTTACTACATTTGCCAGCATACGGGCAGTCTTTACTACAGTTGCCAGCATATGGGCAGTCTTTACTACAGTTGCCAGCCAGCGGGCAGCTGGCAACTGTAAGTAAAGACTGCCCGTCTTTACTTACAGTTGCCAGCAACCGGGTAGTCTTTACTACAGTTGCATTTCTCCTGCCATTGTCATTTCCGTACTGGTACATGAAATTGGATGTGTGTCAGTATCACCTATTTTTACATATTTATTTGATGAGTCCGGTAACTCACATGGTCAATTTTCGCTTTATTAACTAAAAAAGCGTAAATTAATAAAGACTTTTTATTCTAATGACACAATGAATTTCCCTTATACTATTAACAAGCCCAGTAATTGTAGTATTATAATTAATAATTTCATTTTATTGCATGGTTTCAATTTTGAAACATAGTTCAACATACACGGAGTTAAAAATGTATTTCATAAATATTTGCAAGGAAAATAAAGATGTAACAATAAAATTGATTTTTGGCAAACTTTATATATACGTAATTAAGTCACGAATCATAAATACATACTCTAAAATGCACTGTTCTTGGGAAATTAATAGAAATGTAATTTCTCTGATTTTACTCTAATTGCTCTGTTATGTTCAACCACCTGTGTGCTAAAACGACAAAACTTCATCACACATGCGTTTGAAACATATGATAATACCTACATATTTGTGAAGTGTGCTTTTAATGGCATGCCAGTAATTTTATCATCAAGTGAAATGAATACAAATAAAAATAAAGCATCTTTGAAAATTGCTCATGGGTACTGAGTCCTTATTTCACCAAGGTGAATCCCCTCATAAAATACATGACTCTATTTCTTTAAGACCCTGTGCATATTCAAATGTGACTTGTATACTACACAATTTTCATCCACTAAACATGCATTATATACATACTAGATGATAGTAGTAGTACTAGTAGCATTTTTACTTCCAAATGTCATTATCTCATGCACAAAACTCTTTATTTTCTAGTGGTCTAAAGAGTTATAAGCAACTACCTCCAGAAGTTCTAATTGGGCAGAATGGACAGTGAAAACGTTGTACTTATTCCATCTTACGTCTCTTTCAGACGATACGGATTTTAGCCGGTCCGGTTTATTGTAGTCCAGTAGTGCATTAAAATAATTGTCACAAGGTTTTAATGCACCACTCACGTTAAAACCAATAGAACCGGACCCGCTAAAATCCGTATCGTCTGAAAGAGGCCATAGAGAGCGTGTTGTCCTGCATTGTATAATTTGTTTTGTATCCGTGGCGACTATGGTAATCTTACCCTAACCATGCGACCTTTTACATTTAAAAAAAAAAGACTCAAACAGAACCACCTAGTCTAGAATCTTTGTATTTTCAGACTGTTGCTCTGTATATTGTTAATTTTAATGTTGATTGGCACTGCCGGTCGGTATACTCGGTATAAATATAAAATGAGTAAAATACAATACGATTTGAGTAAAAACTCATAGTTATAGGTTTTGGATATGATCATTAATAATAATTATTTTTCATTTTGTCTTTCAGTTTCGAATGCGCATGACATTTCGTCTAATGGCAGTAAGTTTTTTATTCTTTTAACCATCACTAATGCTTTAAAGGGGCTTGATTATTTTATGTCCATAATATGTTGATTTACTTGGCATGAAATTTTTAAGTCTACCTATGCTTTGGGCTGTGGTATTCACTATTTTTTTTTCGTAGCCTTGCTTAGTTATTTTTGATTGGTTCTTGCACTAGTTAGTAAGTTCCCAAAATATTCTCTATGCATAAATATTATAAGTTTGTTCGCTACTTATTTGTTCTGTATCCTCATCATTATCTGATGCATAAATTTACATTTATAGATTACTGCAGATTTATTGATGCTTACACGCCTAAAGAGATAATAGTTTTCATCAAATAAATTTCTTTAATAAGTATTGAACTTCGACGTGCATAAATCGAGGTTTGGGTTTAATTTTAGGCTTAAATATCCCAAACAATGCAATAGAAATATGAATGTGTTTTTCAATTATAACTTCCATGCTCTTAAGGTATAGCTTTATTTTTAGTGTACCTTTATGCTTATTATTTACCACCAAATATGTTGCAATTAACACATCAAACCATTGTTTGCTGTGTTTTGTAAGAGTTCAAATTACCATATGCCGATGCAATCATTATCAAATTTTATGCAACATTTAAAAACGAAACCATTTTTCCTGTGTTGTATAATAATGAATGGATATATTGTAAAAACACGCTTCTTTTTTTGCACAGTTATCGTAATTTCAGAGAAATTAGACAGACAGTATCGGAATTCATCACCCTGTACAAAAGAAAAATTACGTTTGTGCTAGAAGAGAATTATTGTTAATTTTCAAAAGAGTAAGTAAAATTATGAATTTAATACTCTACTATTAATTCTTCGAAGTGTTCGTGGTAACAGCATTTTTTTGATATAAGAGACAGATATTGAAACTTTGGATAAAACCCTAAAATTATATTAAAATTTTGATACAAGGCGCTTGTTTGCAAAGAAAATTAATATAAGATGTAGAAATGAAACAAGCTGGTGGAGAACTATAAAAAGATATAAAATTATACCAATTTTTAAAAAACTTACAATAAATTAATAACATATTTTTAATAAAGAGCGGTGTATATTTTGTATATAACGTAAAATTTTGAGCTTATATCAATATAATCTAAACTATTTGGCCGAAAGAAGTTTAGTTATGATGGAAATCTAATAAAGGTAACAGGAAAAAAATATGGCTCCACAGGAAGCAAACTTTATGTAAGCCGTTAATCTGTAAGTGCTGAAATATACCGTGATGATATTATTTTTACTTACTGAAGATTCTTGGACTTTCATTGCTTTTATTGATTATTCTTATACCTAACGTTTCAAGCGTTTCTGTTCGTTATTAAATGGTACTTGACAATGAGCAGAGATAGCACTGCTCGAAACGTTGTTATAAGAAGTCTCAATAAAGGCAGTGGAAGTTCAAGAATCTTTTGTAAGTAAGGCGTCATTGTATATCACCTCCAAATAAACAATATTATTATTATCATCACATCCCCTTTTAGTCTGGATCACTTATTAAGAGGCTATAATGTCCGATTTTATAAATCCCAAATTGCAACAAGGGTTTTGCAACTCAATAACCTTCATCTTATAGATTTGCCTGAAAATCTATCTAGCTTAATATTATAGACTGTCCTAAAATTGTTAGTAAGGATAAGGGAACTCAGAAACTCTTAAAAACATACATCCCAAGCCGTACCTGAAAAATAAAAAAAATTACCAGGAATATATCTCCGCCGCACAGTGAAACGAGCCTGTGTTGAAGCTTAGGTATTTACTGAAAATAATCTAATATCACTATTTAATTGTTCAGTATATGTAGTTTTATAATCTAAATTGCTTTGTTCGACCATTTTAGAATCATCTAAATAACAGGAGTTAGAAATTAGGCTTATGATTCTTCTAAAAATATGAAAGTTGAGTTTTGGGGATAAGGGATCCAAAGTGAAATCTTGCAATTTTTGCTGCTTTTAGAGAAACTGAGAAAAATATGGTATCATGTAGGCTAAAAATTAGGTTAAATGCTAAGCGCCTCTTCTCCTATTAGCAATAAAGTGTACAAAGAAAGGTTATCACAGCGGTGAACTTTGCTAGAAGTCACGTCAAGCAATGTCAGCTAATAATAATTAAATTAATAGTATTTTGGTCCTTTTGGTCCTTTTGGATTTTTAAAAAGCTTAACACACTTTACCGTGAACTTCTTTTAGCGAAATTGAATTATTATCGATTTCGTAAGGCAACACTGGATCCTATAATTTATGTTTCTTCAATTTCAATTTCAAAATATCATCTGTAATAATAATTGATCAAAACAACTTCAGATTGTCTCAGCCATACATCAGAAATCGATTCTCGAACTTCTGTCTGTTCTAATATAATAATATAATATATCTTTTAAGTTTGTGAAGTTCAAGCTTTCACAGATGATGCTCAAATTTATATCTGTTTTAACCAACAGTTCTACTTAAATGCAGCAAAGTGAATGAATGAGGATCTAGACATTTTTAAACTGCTCTCCTTAAATTAGAAGCTAAAGTTATACCTTACAAAATTCTTCTTGGCATCTAATTTTTTAAATTTGATCTTGTATCGCACACAGGGAGCCGCACTGGCTCTAGACGGATTAATAGTAGAATCTAAAGGTGGGAACAGACTAAGCAAGCATTGTTGAACAACAGTTGAGCAACAGTTGATTAGCTGTTGGCGAATATAAACGTGCTGGAAGTTGGCGAACTGTTCGGAAACATCGACCTACCTAGTTGTCTGCTAGTTACTTGGTGTTCGTTCAGTAGGTCGCAAAATGTTTATATCCAAACCAGTGAGAAATGTACAATTCCTGTGTTCCTTGGCTGGATTTTGTGGCACTTTTACCACATTCTCTCCTAAACTGGGTCTGCAGAACTTTCCATTTTCGCTCAATTTACTGCTCGTGAAATCCCTTAAGCTTCATTTTGGGGATTCCATATATTGGGATAATTTTTTATAAGTTCAATCAAGCTTTTAACTTGCACTTCACTCCAATCGTGAGACATTTTTAAGTAACAACGGATGCTTACTGAATGCTGAATATACACGTATTGTCTAGAACGCTACAAATTTCTGCGTTGTACGTACACACTGGCGATGCTGTTGGCGCACTGTTGAGCGACATTTCCTTTGAAGTACCGCCTCGGGAGCGAACATCGTACAACAGATCGTCAACAGCTGCGCAACAGTTGAGCAACACATACACACTGTGCGAATTTATATTTATTAGCCCAACTGTTCCTCAAGTGTTGATCAACAATGTTTGCTTAGTCTGTTCCCGCCTTAACACATGAGTAACTTTTTAACGAGAACTTCAAAATATATTAGAAGTATTTATTTAATATCCAATAATTTGTTATTTTAACCCTTTTTTAAAGTTATTCTCTTAAATTTTCATATTTCTACCGACATGGCTGGTTAGCTTAATCAACTCACAAATTATAAGTGCACTTATGTAGTATAAGAAGTTTCGGCAAAGTAGCTTTATTGACTAGGCTACACCTTGCGTCTCGTAAAATTAAAGTAAGAATACGAAAGTAATATTGTATTGTATGCGAATAATATGTATCTAAAAATTGCATTTACCATTCTTATTATTATCCTTCTTCTTTCTCAGCGTGTGTAAACTGGTGTAATGGAGGGAAGTGCGGGTCTAAGCCAAAACATCTTCACTCCTCTAGAAATTTGCGGGATCCAATCCCACAGTCTAGATGTTTTTTTGTAGGCCTAAAGGTATGATTCCTGGTGGTAGAGATTACCATTGGTAGAATGTGAACTTCGGTTAACCTCCATATCCGTTTCAATTCAAATTATTATTATTATTATTATTATTATTATTTATTTTTTTTTATAGAATGACAATTTAAAGCTATAAAGTAGTTGTACTTGTGAGCAAATATAGCAGGCGAAAAAATTACGAGTTACTGTAAATATAACACTCATCAGGAATGGACACCTGATGATTAATTGTTTTTTGGTATAAATATTTTTAGTCAGATAACTGCAAAAATATTACTTCTAAAATCTAAAGACCCTTCTGTCAGAATTCACAATGAATAATATTTTGCTGATTTCATGATGCATCGTCCAATATATGAATATATTTAATTTAATGCAATTATTTAGCAATAATAAAATATTTATTCATAATATTATTTAATATTCAGATAACTCTACAAATTATTACCGAACAATAAATCATCTCCAAATAAAATTTATTGGGTGGTCCAAAGGGCATAATCGAAACATAGGAAAAAAGCGGAATTTATGAAATTGGAAGTATGGACTATAACCAACAATATGTTGGGCAAATTAGAATATCTATACAAACGAGATTTAAAGTATGGTAGAACAGTAAAATCAAGTATTGCCGAGCATGCTTTTTAAATTAATCATAGAATAACAATCGGAAATTTAAAATTAACTCATAATATATCTGCATATATCTGATGAAAGATTATTATTAGACGCATACCAACGTATGGAAATTATTAAATGTAAGAATAGTTTAAATAGAGATAGAGGGCTTATTCCAGATAGTCCATTGAATTTTTTGATCGAGCGTGACTAGTAAATTCCGGGGATTCGTTATTTTTTATTTCGGT
Source organism: Pissodes strobi (assembly GCA_016904865.1). Classification (NCBI taxonomy): domain Eukaryota; kingdom Metazoa; phylum Arthropoda; class Insecta; order Coleoptera; family Curculionidae; genus Pissodes; species Pissodes strobi. Next base: position 57,552 of record MU188468.1, on the reverse strand, counting down.
TGATTAAGCAAGCAGTTAGTATAAAATAGAGTTAGATAGATTGTAAATTTAATTTAATAATCTCCCGATGATGCTAACATGGATAGCGAAACGCGCGTAGGGTGCAAAAATTCTGTTTGGTATTGTAAATAAAACTGTGCAGTAGAACTAAATTTATCATAAATAAATCATCTAAATATGCATTTAGATGATTTATTGTGATACCACAAGCTTGAAGGTAGCTAGGTGACACCTAATTTTATTTAATTTACACATATAGCTGATGGCAGCGTCTTTAGTATACACGGTATAACGGTATATAAAAACGAGGCAATAATAATCTATACGAATGCTGAACCGAAATTAATCTAGAAAATGGGAAAAAATATTGAAATGCATGAACACACACCAATTTTGGAGCTTACCAAAAAAAAACGTCGCGACATTGCCGTCTGCCGCGGCGGTTTAATATTGTTTGTTCCTGCACTTTGCTGCGTCATGCTGAGTGTTCAATTCCATGCTGCCAAGCAAGTCGTCTTTGAAACTTTTTTGCCGACCATGTTGGGGCAATGTTCGTCGTCTTTTAGTGGTCCTGCACAAAAATAAGCATTTTATCATGCAGTGGCGCATTTACATTAGTTCAACCAATACGTTATTAATCGCGTGCGTTAAGTTTTTTTACATAAATGTATGATTATAAGCATGAACCATAATATTCCGGACGCCGACTAAAGCAGAGTTCATATAGCAACGGATCACGAAACACGAATCACGAATCGTTGTTTTTACAAAGTCGTGAAAAGTGACCATTTCATATGAAGACAAAATTCGTAGAGGTTTCTAGGGTATTTCAAATTTTCACTGTGACATGTGCGTTTTACGATAGGTAGGAGGGTTGTGTTTCATTTTTGTATTTTTCAAAATAATTAATAATTAAAATTTTAATATGAACCTATTTTATTGCCGACATAGACGTAGACGTGTAATAGGAGCTTACATGAGCTTACATGTTGCTTAAGATGTGACAACAAAAAAATAAGTCTATTGGTGTCGGTGAGACGACGGTGGTTGTATGGAGCATTTCATAATTTCGTGCCAAAAATGAGGGTAAATGATAAAAATTTAGGAACTTCCATAGAATATCTGTTGAAGACTTCGATTTCCTTGTGGAAAAGATTTCTCCATATGCAAAAAAAAACCCATACCCGAGAGACAATCTCACCACCAGAGATGTTATCTCTTACACTTAGGCATAGGTATATTTTAAAATAAAACTTTTATCATTAATCGTTAATATTATTTGTTGGTACACGGTACAGTAGAGCGTCAATATCAACCTTAGTATAAGAAAAAACAATCTAAGATATCAACAGTACTTATTGTTATTTTCATATTTTGTTTTTAAATACTAAAGCTGGCGAGTTCAATTCACTACTATGGTCTCCAAAATTACGGAAAGCCAAAGTGTGTGAACCATAAGCAATTTCTACCATCTCTGTCAGCACGCGTCGTCGATTGTGCTGATAGAGATGGCGGAAATTGCTTATGGTTCACACACTTTGGCTTTCCATCATTTTGGAGACCATAGTAGTGAATTTAACTCGCATCTGGTAAATAATGTCCGCTAAAGCCACGATTTCTTTTTCATTATTTTTCAAATGTACGGACGAGAAGTAACATTTCTATTTTTATTCATTTTGGCTTAAATGATGCCGACATACAAGGATCCCAAACTATTGAATCCTTGCGGAAGCCTACAAGGTTTATCCACTGGCGACGCCGACGCAAGGTGAACAATAAAATGGGAGTCCGTCGCTATGTCGTGCTTTCTTGATTTTCATCTTGCATACTTGATATTGCAGAAACGGAAGGGCACTTTCTATGTACTTTTCCCACGTAATATCAAGTTACATTTGAGGAACACAACATCTTGTTTGCCTCTAATCCGGTGCGATTTCTGCCATTAACATCTTACCACTGTGCCGCGTCACGTTCAGTTCACAAGACGCGGGCCATATATTTATAGTAACTAGAGTAAAGATAATTAAGAAATAATAGTTTACTAAAATTTTCAAATTGAAATCTCCAAAGATTAATACCGAGTATGTACAGAGTATTTAATCACTATAATACATAGTATTCATTAACGATAATTATTTTGATTGATTAGATCAAAATCCAAGTTACGAAGCTTAAAGTTAAAGATATTATATAATCTTGTTTTGAGATACGGTAAGATAAATGTACAAGATAAATCAACGATACGGTAAAGATAAGATAAATCTATTAGATACGTTAAAGGTAATTAAAGTTAAATTTCGAAATTTTGGTTTTTCAGTTAAAAAAATCAAATACTGAGGAATTGTGAAAATATTTCTAAAAAGGATCACTTATCTTTATGGAATTCCAGACGAGAATGCTCAGAGACGAGAATGCTCAGGGCCCCTAACGCTTCTTCAGCAAAGTGGTTTCATAACCACGCAGTCATCCCGACTATTTAATTTCCACTTCTTAATCAACAATTACATTGCTGCCACCAGGCTACGATTTTAGGAATGGAACTGCGTCCTGAAATCTCCCGCTCCTCTTCTACAGTCTCCTCATCCGCCCATATAAATAGAAATTACTATCACTCAACTCGAACCAATTCAAATTCAGGACTCCATTAAAGTTAGAATTAAAATTAGAGTAAAGTTAGGTAGGGTAGAGTGAAGAGTAGAGTTAAAAGCCTGTCGGTCCGCTCTTCTTCAGGTGTCGGCTAATCCATACTAAGATGCCATGGAGTCAAAAGTTATTACAATCCAGCCCAGCTGTCATCAATTTCCAGAGAAATTAAAATATTTTGACGCCTCCGTCACCGCCTATCACCTTTTAGGCCTGAAGGTCTAATCAAAAAGGGCTTTTGCTTCAGCTACCATCGGTTTTAACCACTCAGACACACGAAATCAACATACAATATCCGAGTCGACACGAGGTCAATTTAAATACCGCTAATTCCTAATTAGAAAATTCCGTGAAATATCGACCAAATTTCCTTCACAAGACATTCAGAACTATGTAACTGTCAAAACAAAGCACCTAGTTATGTCACAAACTAAAAAAAAGCCGTAAAAGTGATAGATGCATTGTTGGTTGCCTATCTATATCGCCAACTTTTCATATTAAATTCAAGATACCTGCAACCATATTCGCTATATGCCTGCAGCTCAGTAGTGTAGACAAATCAATTACATTAAAAAGAATACCAATGGTGTGCTAGATTATATTGAAGTTTGTGAATGTAAGAAAATAAATTAATTGTTTTTGGATATTCAACCGCGAATTGATACAGAAAATTCAAAATTTCTGACATTTTCCAATGCATATCCAAATGATTGTTACAATGTCATAGTGTCAAATTAAACATGCTGTCAAATTGATACCATCTGCTATCGTTCAAATCTGTCCTGATGAAATTTCGTTTCAGCAACTGTATTGAAAATTGTTTCAACATGCGTGTGATATAGGGAACTTTCTAACCCAGTTAACTATGCGTTTTTTCTCAGTGTTATACTTGGTCGTAGGCAAAATACTTTTCCTACGATGGTGCTAAAACATGTACTTTTAGCACGTTTTTTTGTTATAAAAGTAGTTCTTTTCAGCATACTATGCGGCAAGATTTCTTTTCCGCATAATATGCAGGAAAGTACTTTTTGGCACGATTTTTTATTATCTGAATGTAATTTGTTTGTAGTCTCCTTGATATACACATTATTTCAAACATTATCATAAAAATTACCAGTAATCATTTAAATTTTTGTAATTAATAATAATAATTTGTAATTACCATAACAAGTGTTGGTTATGCAGTGTGGCATTTCTATCAATCCAATATTCGCAACCAATTGTTTTTGAAAATTAATGAAAACTCATATACTGATATTACAAAATAAGTGTTGAAGGCTGCTAATGTAGCAAGTAATAAATTCTTCTCTGAGGAATAAAAATACCGGTATGAAAAGGTTTTGAGGCGGTTTGTTTGAACAGTATTGCATGAAGAAGAATACCTCTTCCTTTAAATATGTATTCATTGCTCACGTTCGTAAGGACAAACTGTGTACCTGACACATGCGGAAACTGTCGGCCATCACGTGCTTATAATATAATTTTTCGCACTTATTAAGTAAATAACTATATAACACTTATATGAGGATGTCGAAAAGCATGAAATCTTAGCTGAACAAAATGGAGTTGCCAAATGCGTATGGTAAGGAAGAACACGCAACGTGGCAGACGTAGATATGATAGTTATTAGAAAACAATCTGATTATTAGTAGTTCTAGAAGACAACCAAAGTATTTTAAAACCTGATGTGTAAGCATGCATTATTGAAAATCGGAATTTTGAAGCGAAGGGGGTTGCATATCACACCTAAATATCATCATCCCCTTAATATGTTAGGCGTTATCTGACTATTAAGACGTCGTTCACACAAACTCTAACTTCTATGATTCGTAGACTTTTATGAAATATCATACATCAACTTCATTCCGGATGAGATAAGTGTTATTTGTTTTTTTTTTCGAAAATCGCGGGAAAGCAGGAAGTTTTAAAATTCTTACGTCTTGCTGTGAAAAATAATTTAATTATCGGCAACAATTTAAGCTCATTATACAAAATAGTATATTTTAATTAGGCAATGAATGAAAAGTAAAAGCGATATCGAACGCCACTGATTTCAGACGGCATTTAGTCCCAAAGGAAAACTGCTGTTCATCGTCAGCATGCCAACCAACTCGAACATACGACACATCAATAATAATAATCGTCTGTATTGTTAATTCTGTCTAATTAAATGTTATTCAAATATTTTCACCGCATGTGTGGCAGATCGCGGTACTCTCTATTGTGAACAGGCGGTGACAAGCTCAACAAGATCAGGATGACACTACAGTTTTTAAAGAATGAGCAATAATTGCTTCAAAAAGTTATCGCTAGTTTTATTATTGTGGGATCTTGAATTGTTCTGAATAATTTGCCTAAACATAAAATGTATTAAGAATTAATTTTAATGTTATTTTGAAAAAATTGCATGATGCGCTGCAATTAATACCAGCTGAAAATTTTAAATGGATCACTCTTGTCTGAAAACGAATTGAGTTTATTTGTTGTTACTACCATAGTTGGCTTAAGTAGATGTAAATACTTGTTACAGTATATTTTCTGTTATAAAACAGTCTGTATGAGTCTGATAATAATTGGATAATTTTTATTTTTGGCTTTTGCTCTTAAATCTTTCTAATCTGGACGGTAGTAAGGCTTGCATGCAACTGTGCCAATAATAATAAACTTGCTTTAGCATTTATATAAATTATTTTCTAAAATTCTAACAATTGTAACAATAGGTACGTCTCCCATGCAAACTATATTTCTAAGATTTCATCCCATCCGGATATAGGACCAATGACGACTTGCATATCCTGAAAAATTTTAACGGGATACATATCGAATACAAGCCACTTGTTCTAATATTTGTGAACTATGAATAGGCTTCCGACTCTATCAAAGAGATCGAGAAGATATTTAAATCCCTTTCTTATTCTGCTTCTTGTGTATCATAAGTTTTGAGAAAAATATTAATAGCCATATTTTATCTGATGTTCATTTTATAATAAAATCATAAAACCATATTCATATCATATTTAAATTACTTATAATTGGACACATTCTTAATGGGACACAACTTAACTCTAACTTGCGCCAGGGCCGTCTTAAGAGCCCGGGCAGCAGGGCATCTGCCCGGGGAGCGGACCTAAATGACTGATAAAATAAATTCGTGACATGATGGGATTAATACAAAATACGTAAATTGTCATTAACAAGTTTTTGATTTATCATTTACTTCTATTGAAGTTATAAGTCACAAAAAAAAGCAGCGGTGTAAAACGCAGGGCTAGACAATCTGGCGAATATGCGGGGTATGAATATAGGAGTGCAAAAAATAATTCTAGACATTAATGAAAGTGCGATGCTCGTACTTTGTGCAGCTCATTCCCTCTACTTAGTTATCAACGATGCCGTTAAAGCTGCAATTGAAAGTGTAGATTTTATCTCGTCGGTCCAAGCCATATACGTTTTGTTCTCAGCTTCAACCCAGTGATGGTCGTCACTGAAGAAAAAAGTGACAATCTTAACGTTTATGATGCATTAGTGAAAAAATGTTGTATAATTCTATAGTCCGAAATGAAGCAGATAGTTCAGCTAAAAAATTAAAAGCTTCCTTGGTATGTGTAGTTTTATGGTATGGCATACTTAATAAAATTAATGCTGTTAGTAAATTACTGCAAAATCAGAACTTAAACACTATCCGCTAGGGCTTTACAATCGCGACTTAATTCTATACAAGCTCGAAGGAAATATAAAAGTTTTCAAGATATATTTGTAGAAGCAACCGAGTTGGCGCAAGAACTTGAAATCGATGCCAAACTTCTATTAGAAGATAAAGCACCGTGCCTTCTGGACCGTCCAGAAGGAAATCCAAACAATTTTCATCCGAAGCAGAAGATGAACACATACAAAATCCAGAACAAAAATTCAAAATTGAGATATTTTTTGTTGCCATTGATATAGTAATTGACTCAACTAAGGACAAAATCGATAGTCTTAATCTTCATTGTGAATATTTTTCATTTTTACCTGATATACATTTGCTTTCTGCCATAAATATGGATGACATGACCTTACGAAACATTGCATTGATTTGGAAAATTATTTGACCGATGGAAACGGCGACGAACAGTTTAAAGTAAAGGGAAGAATTATACTCTAAACTTGCTCTATTATAGTTGGAACTGCGGGTGAAAAATTCGGTTTTGCTTTAAAAACATTGGAATTTATTAATTCCATTGATATTGAAGACATTTTACCCAACCACACAATCTCACTGAGGATATTATTAACATTGCCTGTTTCTGTTGCTCAGGAGAAAGAGCTTTTCTAAGCTCAAAATAATTGAAAACTGCCGGAAGATATTTTTGTGTGTAAACTAAAACATTATTTCCTATGCGGAGTTTCTTAACATGGATGTCCACGGAGACTAATAAATATAATAATGCATGGACGGCCTTTCGAGAATTTGGTCAGGGCGGCAAAAAGCCTAGAAACGGCCCTGCTTGCGCCATTAAGACTTTGACGGCATAAATTTTGATTTCTATAATCTTCTGGTAGAACCGGCAACGCAAGTGTGTTCGTATTTCTAGAGTTTTTCATATAATTATAGTTTCCTATAGGTCTCGCCCGAGGCACGTCTGAAGTGTTATCTACATTCGTGTAAAATAAATGGTATTGGCTTTCAACCAGTGTCTTATTTGTCTGGCATACTGGCACAAAGCTAAACCTGATCAGAAAATTATTTCGTTCTAGAAGTGATACTTAAGCAGTATGACACTATAAAATCTTGTTAAACATTGCTTACTATAAAAGTCTGTATTAATGGCTTCGTCATGATATACATTTCTCAGCAAACGCATTTCTATATTATTTGTATAGTAGCCATCATTACCTCTTGTTTTCAAATTAGACAAAGTAAAGTAACATTCATCATCAGTGAGAATGACTCGATCAACAAAGTGAACACGTCTCAGCGACAGCTTGTAGTATTTTGTAGGTCGGTCACGGTATATTTTGGGGCTTTTAAAAGATTTTTCTACATTTCAAATTATTTCTGCTTACTTTCGTACGCGAAACGTAAGGCCTGAGCGTTCTAGGTAACCTGCATATTGAAGTACTCATCTTGCTTCAGGCAGTTTTCGTTCATCAGTTTCACTAAATATTTTAAGTTTTCCAAATATTGGCACGTTTGCACATGGTAGGTCCTCCTTGTAGTTTTTTATCATTCGAAGAAATATTTGGCAATCATAAAATCCTACAAATTGATGCTTAGATATCCATCCAGCTAACCCAGAATAACTTAGGAATATCCAGTCTGTACACCATTGTAATCACAAGTCTTGAGTAAAATGATTCTTTATTATAAGCTTTGATTAAAACTACACTGAAAACATTATTGCTATAATACTCATAATAAATTCTTCGTCTAAACAATTTGCCTCCATTTTACAGTACATATTTAAGAACATTAGATTGGAATCTGGTAGTATAGTGGTCAGTATCCCCGCCTGTCACGCGGGAGACTCGGGTTCGATTCCCGGCCGGAGAGCCAAAAAAGTAGTAGCAGCGAATATTAACTATGACAAGAAGACCCACTCAATGGCAAGAAAGCGCTACAAAGGAATCGTCTTCGTTGCCTGGTAACGTTCGGCGAACTTCGCCGCACACAGGTTGAATTTAAATAAAAGCTGGCCATAAACTATATTTTCGTTTGCGTTATATCTAATCAAATTTATGACGAAATTATTTATAGCACTCTAATACTCTATTTGGCTTTGTAAAAACACAATTGATATCTTCTGAATTGCTTGCAGCGCCCTGTCAAACTTACGTTATGGTTTTTTTTTATTATTATCACCAAATAAATATTTTGATAAAGTTTGTATTCAACTGGCTGTTATTATTGATAACAATACTCAAGGTATGTAATAACTAATATTGCAAAGATTTTGATTTTGTGTTAATGATTTCACCATATTTCCGAATACTAATATTCTGACAAAAGACATCAAGAAGAAAATATTGCTCGAATTTGCCCCATCTTTAATCAATTAAATTTTGGCGTTTTGGGTGATTTTAAAATTAGTTAAAGGTTTCGCACAATATTTTTACTGTATATTTAATTCCTATTTTGAAATACAAAACAACTAAAAAATAGCGATATTATCTTATATCGAATATTGACTCAACTATTGAATTTAGGCGTGAAAATTAATCTGACAAAAGAAAAGGATGAGCTGTCTATGGCCGCCGCGTCAAAGGTCGCCTGATTGTTTTATTTGTATCATGGCCTGCCGATATTTTGCTAGTGTTCGCGCGGGGAAAGAGACACACCGTTGACATGCCGCCGCGGAGAGTGATCCTTTTGATCATATAGTTTTGCCCAAATACATAATAAAAAGATAAGGACTGATGTACTATACTGCTAACGTGCGAACCTAAGGTGCGAACACTCCGTTGAGGTTATGTGTTGTGTTATACCTAATTGTGCAACAACTGAAGCCAGATTATCAGAAAATGGCGCGTCGAAATGATTCCTTATTGGCTAAGTTTGTAACGTGAGCAGTTTTCCCTGCTGCTGTCTTTTCTGAGCATTTACGTTTCTCTGCTTTTTTTTGCTTCATATGTTGTACTGAAAGTATTTTCAAATGTCATTTAAATTACCCTTAACGCAACGCATTATTAAATTGGAAATTTAAAAGCTATATCTGTGGTAAATTTATCGGTACGGGTGGGCAAGAAATTGGATAATCGATTAAACGCTTAATATTTTAGCAAATAACTGAATAATCTATTAATCGAAATAATTGATTATCGATATTTTATGAAATATTAATCGATAAGTCGATTAATCGGTAATTTCTTAAAAGTGAATCGAATAATCGATTATTGTCGCCCACCCCTAATCCCTGATATTGTAGTAAGTGAAACTGAAGCTGAAATTTCGGTAGACTCATTATTGCTGATGCAAGACTGATATTATTATAAAAAGAGGTAATAAATACTTTGGCTGAATCAGCAGAAAAAAATTTATAATTTAGTTTTAATTTGTAAATATGACTTTGATATTACCTTGGGATAGTATATAATCAAGTGTTTTTGAACAACAGCTGCACTGGTGCTTCTATATGTTTTACTAGTTTCGTCCCTATTAGATTAATTTTTAAAAATAGCGATAACTCTGAAATACATATATGGCAAAATTGCAGGCCCTCATCAACGCGTTTCTGTCGTCCGCTTAACATTCATTTTGCCCGTAAGACTCCTGAATTAACCGTTGCAAAAACAAAATTTGGATCATCGAATTAAAAATTTAAAACTCTTTTTTACCACGAAGGAGCCCTTAATTTTCAAAATCATTTTTTAGAACGATTTAAGAACATACAAATGATCTTTATACATGATTTTTATCGTCAGTGATAATTGATACTCCCTATATATAAATATAGATGATGAGCAAAAGATTCAACAATTATTTGGCTAAAACACGATATATTAAACGTGTAATACTTAATTACTTTTATATCTTATTTCTGGTAAACCTTATTATGGCCAGCTTTCCTAGAAATTCGACCAGTGTGTGCCGGGTCCAAAGGTCACATGCCAGTATCATGCTAGTTTTCGCGCGGGGAAGGAGACATACCGTTGACGTGCCGCCGCGGAGAGTGAATCTTCTTATCGTAGTTGTTATTCGCTGGTAGTAGTTATTCTAGTTCTACAATAGCGACCGTGGAAGTACTACTGCGTTGTCTAAAAGGTGTGACCTTTTCGAGACTTGGACAACGTTGACTGTTTAAGCCATATAACAGGTCAAGGTACCCTCACGGGTATATTATAGGCCTTAGCCTTACTTGGCCTGTGGCACACCTACATAAAAAAGGGTCATCTACAGTCAAAAATTCAAAAAGCGTAGGTTCACTGAAAATATTTTGTAAATTACGGACAGCTTAGATATGGCAGAGGATATGCTGGTACTACCATCTGTTTTTCATACAGTCGGGCGTAAAATTAACAGTTCCAAATCTCAATTTATGGCAAGTCAAGTCCTTGGTAGAAATGCCTTGATAGAAGAAAAAATATATCAGACATTTTTTGCTACTATAGGTGAGGAAATTAAATTTGGTAGGGATAACCTAACTTGTGAAATATGGCGAAGAAGCTCTACGTGTTCCCTATACTATATTCGCCCATACCCCTAAAACCTAACGTTTTTAGCCAGTGTATCTTGCATGTTTTGACTTATGGCTCAGAGACCTTGACCTTAATACGAAGGTGTGCCAACAAATTATTATTAGTAGCCGGACGGGTCATTAAACGCTGGATGCTAGCAATCACTATGGTGCATAGAGTATCATATGAAGACATACACTAGAGAACCAGGGTCACTAATCCATTGAAACAAATTATCTCTCTAAAATAGATATCGACTAGTTATATGGCAAAAATATTTAACGATAAATGCTCCAAAATAATTATGAAGTAGCGACCCAGGGAAAATGCGTTTAGAAGTAGATAGCGTTCACCAACCCGGTGAATCTATGTAAAACGAATATCGCAAACGGCAAATCCATTATATTGAAACCCAGATCGTTCTCTTTTTCGTCTGACAGGCTGGTATTAGACACCTGACATTTTCCTTGGATTGTTTTATTCATTTCCTTATTTTGGCACATTCTTGCATCCTTTTAGATCTTGAACTCCACTGTGGGATTTTAAAACAGAAAAACAGTTTCATGTAAGTGATCTATCATACGCAACTTCAAAAACCTGTTGAACTTTATATAAAACATTTAATTTAAGCAAAAGTGTAATGTTTAAAAGTATTTTAATATCGAAATTAACTATTTTTGTCTAGTTACACTAGATTCCATGCTTCAAAGCTAATTTTTCTGGTTATTTGACTAATTAACCCTATACAAATTCTCTCACCGTTCCTTATCGTCGTATTTTAGACAATATATTGCTCACTAGCGATTTATTTTATCGAGTTTTAACGATTTTTATTTACATGATACACATTATTTTTGCGTCATTTCCCCGGTAACGGAATTAAGAGCTATCGATTTGAGGCCATTGATATAATGGTAATATAACTCTTGGATTTTAAAAAGAACTGAATTTGTGCGATGAACTACTGGGAGATGAGTTTAAACACAGGGGACTTGGTGATATATTCCCGTTATATGACATAATTTTAAACACAATTCGTGAACAGACGTATGCAGCTTCCGACCTGTATTTAAATAACTGGATTGTGTTTCGTTATAATTCGGCAACCCGTTTGAGAATCGCGAATTTCCGAACTTGTTTTCTTTAAAATCTTTGTTCTACACTTTTTTAAATGGAAATAATAAATGGACTAACCATTATTGACGTCAAGAATATTGTCGATGGAGGCACGGCATTTTTACTATGTTTGTAAAATTTAATTCCTGTATCATATCCTCTGGCTATATTTTGTAGTTTTTCACAGTATAACGTTAGTTTAAATAATAAACACACTACGAAACAAAAATTTCCACATATTTTCGCAAAAATGACAATATTTTGAATTATGGGGATCTTAGATAAGATATAAATATTAATTGAACAGAATTAGCCTCATCAGTAGCTTCACACTAAATTTCGAGTGATCATTCTAGCATTTCAAATTGTTTGACGGATGACTCTGCTTCGGCGAAGAATTGAATAATTCATGACATAATTTTAGGAACTACTGTTCATAGTTTGTTGTGAAAGTTCAGTTTAGGTCTCATTCTTGGGCAGAATAAAAGTAATGCGCGTTTTCAATGACATAGAGAAGTCAATATTTACCTATAGAACAACTGAAGTTATATACTAAAACGGAGTTTTATCCACAATACCGAAACAGAATTATTGCACTCGACGCGCGTTTCGCTAACCATGTTAGCATCATCAGGAGATGATTAAAACTGTGTGTTTTAATCATCTCCTGATGATGCTAACATGGTTAGCGAAACGCGCGTCGAGTTCAATAATTCTGTTTCGGTATTGTGGATAAAACTCCGTTTTAGTGCATGTTGCCGAAGGTTCCAAACCCCAACATAGTGAAGTTATATAGAGTAAATTTACTGGAGTCATTTAACCCTTTCTTCTGTGCTAAGACCGTTTTAAATTCTAAGTCATTTAATATGATATTTAGGTTAGAAGCATCATTTTAATCCTTTGTTAAACCCGAGGTAATCTGAAAATCTGAGATATTTATTATTATTATTTGATCGCTAAAGTTAAAACACATATTTTCTTAGAATCACTTACTTAGTTGATTATAATTGAAACATTCATATAGTATGGACATATTAAATATTATATTAAGAAAATCATAAAAAAAATTTGTGAAGTTCTGTAGCTGTGTATCTTTTTTCACATGTTTGTTCTAATCCTTACTTTTCACTTTAAGTTGCCTTGTCTCGCATAAGCAACAATTATCGGTTAGCTGTCCTATATATTTTATACTAAATTTCTCTTTAGATGTGTTGTACAGTTCTCATACTTGCTTTTTTGTCAGGATATCATTGAAAAAATGTGGACAGAATATTTAAATTTTTGGGATTTATAGTGGGTAACTTTTGACACATTTAAAATACTCACTGCTATTCAAAAATATTTTCAAACTATTTAAACGTCGAGTTATATAAATAAAATATGTTTTTTTATAAATAACCTTTCTAATAAATAGTCCTAATGGACTTACTACACGTGGTCTTACAATTTTAAAACGTAATCCTGAACAAACTCTAAAACAATGAACAACAATAATAATTGATGTAGTTGACAATATTAATCGCTAACGTGTGGATTTCAAAATTTGCTATTATTTATTATTCATAATTTACCAATATCACGTTGCTGATGCAATACAACTTGAATAATAAAGAAGATTTCAATTCGAATGACGTAATCATAACAAAAAAGTACTATTAATGATTACCTCACAGAGCCTTATCTACGATCGACTTTGTCGCATCTCTTCTTCAAGTAGAATTAGGCTTCGAGAACTAAAGAGAATCATATACCAGACTACAATTTTCGATATTTTGTTGGGGTTGGGGTTTGGAGCCTTCGGCAAAATGCACTAAAACAGAGTTTTATCCACAATACCAAAACAGAATCTTTGCACTCGACGGGCATTTCGGTAACCATGTTAGCATCATCAGGAGATGATCATTTCCTGATGATGCTAATATGATTAGAAAAACGCGTGCTGAGTGCAACAATTATATTTCGGCGTTATGGATAAAACTCTGTTTTAGAATATTTTTCGCTTTAAAAATATAATGCTGTACAGGGTGTCCCATTTTCGATGATATTACGGGGTATCTCACTTACGAGTAAAGATTGAGAGTTGCGGTTTTCGCAATACTGTGCTACTTTTTTGTGAAAAGAACGATGATATAAACAATTTTTTCATAGCCCGCTTCATTTCTGAGATACAGGGCGAAATTGGAAATAATGCATTTTGGGACCCCCCTCGTATCTCCGTTATCCTTTAACATATCGCAAAGCTAAAAACTTGCTCTTATATACTTTTTTACGTAGAATCCAGTGGCGTAGTCAGATTTTTGCTGTGAGCTGTCAAATTTTAGCCATAAATCAAACTTTTATTTTTTTTTAATGGTATATATATAACCCGGTATATTTTTCTTTCATATGATTGGAAATTTTTATAAGCTTTACAATATAATACATGATATGTATTTTAAATAATAAGCCTAAAATTCATTATTTCACCAAATGTGTCTATACGACACTCTTGTGAGTATAGCAGAGATTATTAGAACAATGGAATGGTCATTTCTTATTGGCAAGACCTGTCAGTGGCAAAATTTATATTTTCTGTCCCATTTTTCAAAATATTGAAAATTTTAATTTAGCCATCGTAGAAAATACAATATTACACAGATCCACCACTCTCTGATCAGGAAAGAGTTCTTACACTTGTTAAATCATAGGCATTCTGCATATCAGCGCCTCTATATGGATGACTCTAAGACCACGAACTCGGTCGGAGCCGCCTTCCACTCCGAAGACTCCGAACGCTCCTCCACTCTTAACCCGTTCCAGTATTTTCTCTGCTGAATTATTCACAGTATTTAAGGCCCTATAGTTCATCTTGGCCTCCAATCATCGCAAGTGGCTTATTGCTACGGACGCCGTGAGCTCCTTACCAGCCGTAGATGGGTTCGGCCCCAAGCACCCTCTTGTACTTGAGATTCACACACTGGTGGAGCGCATCTACATGAGAGGTGGCCGGTTGGTGTTTACCTGAATTCCGGGACACAGGAATGAGAAGGCTAATATATTGGCAAATTCCTATACGACCTCCGATCATATTATTCCAGAGATTTTCTCCCCCAAAGGTCTCCAAGCCCGCTCCAAACGGGTCTTCCATAACTTAGCCTTTCTCGATTGGGATCTTATGAAGAAGGAAAATAATTTCCATGACATTAAGCCTGACCTTTACCTCCCTTCCAACCTGACCCGCAGCACATCGCGTGTGCTAGTTGAATCGGCAACACGATAATTGATTTGGCGTAAAATTTAGGGAATCTTGATCCTAATAACTCTCTTTTGTGACGAGGTACGTTGGCTTTACGGTGATTTGATTTATTTGAAAGGAGATACTGATTTTTGCTTTTAAACTAGAAGCACTAAAGTTTTTTGACGTTCGGAACTCGGAGCATCACGCCGACAAAGATTTCTACTGTATTTTTTGCATCAATTGCCTATCACATCGACATAACAAAAGTTATATAGTAAAATCAAAATATTTTCACCTTAACAAGGCGAGAAATTTGGACATTGGGATATTTTAGGGTATCGGGCGTCGCGCCGAACCGCCGCCGAGTCCGCGACGCCCCCACTGTCTGGGCGCCCCTAGGCTATAGCCTAGTTAGCCTAGTGGGTAATACTGCCCTGATGTAACGTTTTGCAATGTTCGCGTTGAAGTTTCACTTAAATAATGTGATAAATGAAACGAAATTGTCACAGCTTCAAGTTTAGATATTTATTTGTGACATAAGTCATACATGGTTTCGACTCGAGATTAGATTGACTTGACTATTGTACATGACATGACAACTATGGAAACGAAAAGAGTTACTTGCTACACATTTTGAAAACTCAAGTTCTCTTTCTACTACCGTGCGTAAAGTACTCACTTTAGGCACTCTTTAGGATTCGTAAAGTTTACCTTTTTAACGCAGTGCGTAAAATAAATTACTTTACGCACTAATGCGTAAAGCAAATTTGACATATTTTTCGACATTTAGTTTATACTTTGTACAGATCCTTCACATACAGTTTATGCCATAACTGAGCATCAATTTCAAAAATACCCACCGCATTTAATATTATAAGTAAATTACAAAATGCTTTTAAAATAAAATTAATAATTAATCAACATAAATATAATGCTACTCAGCAACGGTCGTCGCGTCACAGCTTCGTTTTCTATATGTTGCCATTGTAATCTCAACTGATCATCAAGTTACCTCTGACAATTATCTTTGACGACTTTAAATTTGAGGCACTTCATTAATTTTTGTTTCCAGTTAGTCGGTTCGACGTTTTTATACCAAATTGTTTAGAAATAATCAATGTAATAGTGTAATTTTATTGTTATTGCAAGTTTATACTATATTACATTTAATTTTACGTGCGTCATATTATATTTTATTTTAGGTTGGAAATTAGATTATTTAACATGAATAATTCAGACTTTTCGAACTTTGATGTTTATTCTACTCCATCGGATATAGTTTCGTGAGCCCATAAAGCATCTTTCATCCAGCAAAATCTGTCACTATCAATGAGAAAAATATAACTCTATTATAAACCTTCCACACTCTGGTCAATTAAGTGGACGTAACAAAAAAATTATTGAACAAATGATACCGCGTCAACCCAAACTAAGGGAAATAATCAAGAATCTTTTTCACGTTTACTGTTTGCCAAATGAAAGAACCTGGACGGAAAGAATGCGGGCAAAAAATATCCTCGCATATTTTGATGCTGCCACATTTTTTTCCCAATAATCTTAATTTATTTTCTGTCTAGTTTCCTATGGTGAATTTACATATTTAAATTTCCTACTTCAATACTTAATTTTGTTATTTTCCTTAATACTACTGTCTTCTATTATTTACTATTTCATTTACGCAGGGAAATACGGAATACGCAATAAGTATACTATAATATTTATAATGTTTATATTTTATTCGCCTTCAAGCTATTTAAAATACGCGACAATAGGCAACAGTGCGACGTTTACTTGATTTTTAGCGGATAGGCAATTTCGTGATTGGTCGCAGGATATATTAAATACACTTTGACCCTAGACCAACACCTTATTTTTTTTACATATTTTAAAATTTCGGCAGCGACTTGCTTTAGCCATTGGCGTGGAAATTGCCGATGCCGAACTATGTGGTTATTTATATTATTTGGTTTGTAGGGTCTGGTGATATATAGGTTTTGTCGATTTTGGAAATTCTCTTTTTTCACTAGAAAGGGGGTGTCCTATATAGTAGTTTAAGCCAAAAAAGTCGAAAGATCCGCTACATTATAACCGAAAAAATGCCCTCAAAGTTCGAGTTTTGACACAAATTTTCAGCACCACTTCACAAAAGCACTAGAAATGTAAACAAAACACATCTGAAAATCAATTGTCGGGTGAAAATATTAACTAGGATACATTTGCGTCGATCGAGAGACCTCCGTTTTGTTCCGGTCCTAATTTAAAGCGACTCATAGCCATAGCCCCATTAAACAAAATTAAATTTTACTTGTAAATATCCATCCTCCTTTTTACTGTCAACTGTCACAATAGCCAAAACAAAGATTTTTAAGAAGGCAGACGTTTACTGTAGTTTCATTAGAAAAATGGTGCGCTATAAGCGCAGCTTATTCACTACCAGCTAGTCATCTTGCGGCGGCATCCTTTGATTTGGGAAAGTCAATAACCAAGTTTTGCAAATTTTAGAAGAGGATCATGACTAAATATTGTTTTAAACGCCTGGGCATCTGAATAATATCTACTTTTGACAGTTCGTTTAATTTAAAATATGCTTTTTCTACTAGCGTGCGTAAAGTACTCACTTTACGCACTCTCTAAGATTCGTAAAATAGGTTTTTTTATGTGCAGTGCCTAAAATAAGTTATTTTACGCACTAGTGCGTAAAGTAAATCTGACATATTTTTTGACATTTAGGGCAATGCGTAAAATAATTTATTTTACGCACTAGTGCGTAAAGTAATTTAATAATATTTTTGTTTTTTCATATATTGTTCGGTAGTAGAAAAAATTTTGTATGCTACTCATGTGTAAAGTACCCTTTTTTATTCAATTTCAATTAAATTTTTTTATCAATATTCCCATTCATAAAAAAGGTTCACTTTTCACACTTGTATAAATAACTATTTTATCGTCTAAAATCCATTTAAAAACGATTTAAAAACGCACAATTGTATAAAAATCCGAAATTTCCGAACCTCTCAGGGCGATAGCCGAGGCTTCGGACGAATGTGTCATGTATTTTGAAGCGAAAATTCATTTTAAATTCAACTGTGGAACTGAACCGCTCAGGGCGCAGTGCCGAACTTTCCGATTTCGATAGAGTTGACTAGCTGGTAGTGAATAAGCTGTGCTATAAGTGTCTCTACTCTTTTTTATTTAGGTGAATGATTTTTTTATTGCAGTAGCACATCCTATATGGCTCGACGAGCGGTGTGTGTGCGAAGATGTTGATTGACACGATTCTTGAATAGTTAGTTTGGGGAACAGATGTCCTGGGAGCATATTCGCATGTAACAGGCAAGATGTCCATTCGGCAATGCCGATCGTTTCTTCATATGTGACGTGCACGATAGCATTTAGTCAGATGTCGTGACTGTTACATAGAATCAACAAATAAGTCTTCAATTATTTTAACACTTCATGCATGGCCCTCCGCTCGCTTCGCTCGCTACGGGAGCTCAACAAACAGAAACTAACCAAGTGCTAACCAAAACTAACCCAAAATAAAAAAAAAAAGTAATATAAAAATATTGGGTTAGTTTTGGTTAGCACCTGGTTAGTTTCTATTTGTTGAGCCCCCGTATAGGGAGCGAAGCGAGCGGAGGGCCATGCATGAAGTGTTTAAATAATTGAAGACTTATTTGTTGATTCTATGTAACAGTCACGATATCCGACTAAATGCTATCGTGCACGTCACAAATGAAGAAACGTTCGGCATAGTCGAATGGACATCTTGCTTGTTACATCCGAATATGCGTCCTGGGAGTGAGTTCCACAGTGATGCAGTGCGCCAGACAAAGGAGTTCTTGTAAAGCGATGTTCTAGGTGTTTTCAGTTGTACGACGAACCGGTGCGCTCTTGCCGTCTATCGTGACTGTCTGACAGGCGTTGTCAGGGGCGGGATAAGGCGGGCCAAATCCTGGGAACATCTGCCGTAAAGTATTACGTGCTAACCAAAACTATCCCAAAATACTGGAATAACCCAAACTAACCCAAACTAACCTAAAACAGGGATTTCTCGGTCACATGTTTGCGGTGTTTCAGACTATCCAGATTCCGAGTCAACTCCGAGTCACCGACGAGACGCACAACTCTCTTCTGAACGGAATCCAGTAGCTTTAAGGTGTGCTCTGGCGTGGCACCCCAGATGTGTGAGCAATATTCTGAGCACGGTCTTATTTGCGCTTTGTAAAGCAAGAACAACTGCTGCGGTGTATAAATTTTTTGTTACGAAATAGCGTACCAAGCCTCTGGGAGGCTGATTTTGCGACGTTAGCAACGTGGTCATGTCAGGACATATTGCTGTTGACCGAGACCCCCAGTAGTCCGACTGAATGAAGATGAAGGGATGGTCGATCCTGCCATAATCATATCATTGCCCGCCGTATGGTAAACGTGGCTGCTTGGATGATTGTTCAATGTGCATTTGCATTCATTCATCGGAATAAAAGAGACACTAATTCGATTACACTATTTCTTTGTATGTATATATTCGTCAAATATTTCACTTCATACATGGCCCTCCGCTCGCTCCGGGGGCGTAACCAAACGAACCTAACCCAAACTAATCCAAGACATTCCCAAATGAGGAAAAACAAACTAAAAAATATTTGCATTTTCGACGGACAAATTATTTTTTTTTTATTTCCGGTATGCCTTGGGTTAGTTTGGGTTAGTTTTGTTTGGTTGCGCCCCCGAAGCCAGCGGAGGGTCATGCGTGAAGTGGAATATTAAATATACTTAAATAGTAAACAACACTGTTGTTCCCCATAAGAAAATGTGCAACTTTTGGAAACACTGGTGCCAGGCCCCCGGTGTCGGTTACTAAAATTTCATTATTTTCACGTTTCAATTTCAATATTTTCACGTTACACCTGGGAAAGTCGTAGTGGAAGTTTGCCCTTCTAGGGCAATTTAGGCTCAAAACGCGAATATTTTTTCGGCTCAAATGCGGCAAATTCTCCGATTTTTTTGGCTTAAGCTACTCTATAGGACACCCCTTTTCTAGCGAAAAAAAGAAAATTTGTAAAATCGACACAACCTATATATCATCAGACCCTTAATTTGATGATATCTTTGAAGATTTTTAACCTTTCTTGCATTTGGTCATTATTATACGCGGTTAACTAATTTTTATATATTTCGGATAACTCTCTTAACTGAACTCTATAAATTAAAATTTTTATTACATAACAATTCCGAACGTTCTATAAAGAGCGTTTTGGAACATAGGTACTTGCTTCAATATTGCCTAACTTTTAATACAAAAATTAAATGCTAGAGAATTTATATGAATTAGCTACGATAAACCGTTTTTTTCCAAATTAAGCGATGTCATCAATGACGTAAATACAAAACCTTCGGGAAACGAACTTTAACGTCTTAAACTAATCAATATTATCAATAATAATATGGTAAGAATAACCTCGTGCGCCTATGGGAAGGCAAGATTTTTTACGTGCTAGTCCTCTACCCCCTTCAGCCCCTCTACCCCCTTCTAGCCCCTCGTTCACTCGCTTGGCGCACTATAAGCGTCCCCGAATATTCAACCTTTGAACCAAACAAATACCACCTATAATCTACCTTTAATATCTACACCAAATATTATATCTGATAAAGGTGTAAATTCCGAACATTCACATTCCTTTTTTTCTAAGGTAAGGATTACCGTTTAATAATTGTTAACAACTGTACTTTCGATATTACCTACAAATAAATCAATGTAATATACTATTAGAAAGTAATTCATCCAATTTAGCTTTAAAAAATCAACAATACATGTTCATTAATTAATCACACATATTATTTCTAATTTTCATTATTAACAATTATCTTAACATTTGAAACAATAATTAACATATTTTTATAAATGTTTGACTTTAGACACTAGTGCGTATTTTTTTTTGCTTTACGCATTAGTGCTTAAAGTAACTGAGTAATATTTTTATTTTTTTATTTATTTTTCAGTAGTAGAAAAAAGTATGTATGCTACTCAGATGTAAAGTACCGTTTTTTATTCATGCGACAATATTCCCCTTCATAAAAAAGGATCACTTTACACCCTAGTTGCATAAATAACTATTATACTATGTAAAGGTCTTTATACTATGTTATTTTTGTTTACTTGGATCTTCAACACGATATATACTGCGATTTCATTTCGGAGGCTCTCCAGTAATATATTTTTTAACCAGACTAAAACTGTATTTTTTCATACTTCTTATGATATCCAGAACTCTATCCCGTCAGGTTGTATTTTGTTATTATAATGTTATATATTTTTCATACTTTGTTTGGAAAAAATCTCTGTTTCATGACAAAAAAAAATATTCTAATATGAAGTTTTAAAATTATTTATATTTCACTAAATGTTAAATTTAAGTGAAGGCATATACATCTTTACTAAGTACTAATGTAGTCAATTTTCCAAAGGTGTCAGCATTCTTACTCTGTCTTTTAATAAGGCACTCACAATAACTCCCTCTCTTGAATACGCACTTGGTAATATAAAATCCAATCGTTTTTGTGAAATTCCCTTAAGACACTTAGCACACTTGTACGTTTTAAAAATTATACACATAAATACCTCAATATATAGCTGCTCTAATAAATAAATATAGGATTTTTTTTAGAAAATGGAGTTTCATAATTTTTTGCTATAAACCATATATTATAAGAAATATTAGCTCATGCTAATTAGTACTAATAATAAACTCAAATATTATCATGTAATAATACAAAAGAAGAAATAATCAATAAAATTATAGAATCCGGATATAATTGCGCTATTGGTATTCACACTATATTTAAAAAACGAAAAATGATGAAAAAATTTTATGCTATAAAAAGTACATTTCCATTTCAATACTCGATGAGAATTTTTTTTTATGAAAATGATTAATTGCCTGGCCGGAATAATTTATCATACATTTAAATACGGAAGTACTAGAAATACTACATGGTGTAATTTGCAAATTAATTTTTATCTCGTGTACCGGTGATAGATATGCCACTATTTTTTTTTCTCTGTAGTGTTCCAGAAATTACTATTATAAAAGCGAATTTATCTTCAGAATGAACGATGCATATTCGAACTGGTTATGTTTGTATGTGTCGCGGAAACGAATTCTGGTAAAAATTAGGCTGTTAATAAACGTTAAGGAAAATAACAGTATATTTTGTATTTTGCCTGTTAGAACAATAAGTTATTTATTATTAACATCTGGCAATCATGACATTTACTTTTTGTCTATTGTAATGTAGTTAATGACTTTTCCAAAGTAAAATTACTTTATGAAGTAAAGAATATTATTGATTTTGTGTAACTAATACAAGTTTTAGTTGAATTTCTAAATGTAAATATTAAGTATGGATTTGAGTAAACGCACTTTAAGTTTTTGGTTAGATAGTGGAGTCTGTATTGGGCAATAATTTTGTGCGCTAAGACACATTGTGTCAGCCGCATGTGCTGCTTCAAGTCCCAATCCCTTACAGAAAGAAAAGTTCCCGCTCTGGCATAATGCCTATTATAAATTCTGCATGCATGCATCTCCCAAATGGTGCAGTCTGTTGTTAACCAGGGTGTGATATTGGCGGCAGACAAAATCCTCTGTAATTTCATCTACATCACCACAAAACCTGCATTCCGGTTGATTTCTGAGCCCGATATTTTACCAATGGTAGGTAACCAGCTAGTGTCCCATCAGAATATCGCTAATAGTTCTGAGTCATTTTATGCTTAATTTGAGAAGGTTTTGGGACTGCCCACCTCTATACCTGTCGAGCCATTCATCACAGAATTGGTAATTAGTTCAACTCTTAATCCGAGCTCTGACGACAGATTATGTGGGAATACCGAGCACAGGTCTGGGACCCACGAAGGATGTGCTACTTCCTTTCTGTGCTAATTTATCTGCACTCTCATGGTCTGGAGCCCCCCTGTCAGCTTGGAGTTAATCCTGATCGAGGACAGAGCTTTAAGCGTTGCCTGAGAGCAAGATAAATTTTGATAGAATGGTTTTACCAATATTTTGCACCATAAGTACAATGTTTCTTTAAAGATTCTTCCTCAGCGTTGCTCGTGCTGGACATTGACCGACTAATGCACTGATCTCGTGGGATGGTTTCATACATATACTTTTTCATGCCGCTTAATTGCTGACAGTCCATAGTGCTTAAAGAAAATTAGTGCAATGGAAAGATGCGCTTATGGCGGTCAATACAAGCATTCACCGTTCGAAAAAAGTGAGTCAGCGGAGATAACTATAGTGGTATATTGGAAAGAGACATAGTATATTAAAATTATATATCAGACAAAATTGATAAGGTT
>MU188468.1:17022-34047 GCA_016904865.1 Pissodes strobi | reverse complement strand
TCCTAACAAAGCGTGTGCGTATTCGCCCCTCTTTTCGCCGCTGACGCACTCGTCGCAATTCCCTCACGCAATATGAATTTTCGTAACGCTCGAAAATTGTCGCCACTTCAGTAAAGAAGTTTCACTTTAAGTGGAGAAAGCCTAAAGTACTTTATCTACTTTCATTTAGTAATATGAATTTTACAGTTCTATAAATCGTTTTGTAAGGGCACCTATTACAGAACTAGTGCTGTAATAGATGCCTTTACAGCACTAGTGCTGTACTGAAAAAAAAAACTGGTTTTATTAACATTTTGCTGTTAAATAAAACCACACTTTTTAGAAGAATGATTTATTTATTATTAACAATTATAAAACTAATTATCAATTATTAATTAAAATTAATTATTATTAAATTACAACACTTAAGGTTTATTATAAACATTAATAATACACTTTTTACAGTTAGAAATTTGTATACCAGAAGTGGATGTGATGGAGCCCTTTACGTTCGAATTTCCAATCATTAAATCCGTGTCTGACCCCATGATCTTCTTTGCTATTTGTTTCTTATTTTCTAAAGAATTCTCAACGTAGCCTTCTGCCGTAGGAGAGGATTTCCAGTCCCCATGACGCTTTAACATCTGCATATCTGCACCACGATCAACTAGAATGGTGGCTGAGGACCTCCTAAAACAATGTCCAGTGTATCCTTCGGAATCCTTCAATCCAAGTTTTGTTGCAATCTTTTTGGTATATGTACTTTCAAAACTATTAATTTCGACAGGCTGGGAGGTACATTTTCCTTTTCCGTAGAATACAAAAAACCGCCTGTGAGTAGCATTAAGAGGACGAAGTTTAGCATATTTTCGAAAAATACCTAAACAGTTGACACCTGTCACATTTCCTTCTGTTATAACAAATTCTCGGATAATTTTGGTTTTCGAGCATGGAACCACAGTTTTTATATACAAATCATTGTATGCTTATGTGCAATATGATCCAACATTAACTTAGATAGTTCTTTACGCCGACAAGCGCCAAAAATGCCGATTATCATAACAATTTTCATAAGTAAATATGTTTCATCATCTGCAGTACTAAGAAACTTACATACGTCTTCCTTTGTAAAAATTTTGGACTTTTTGGCTTTGTAACCCTCTGAACTTCTTTTCAAAAATGCTATTAGTTGAGCAAATCTGCTTATATCTTGATTTTTCTTGACTGAAATCATAGTTCTCAACATTGAGTAGTGAGCCCATAGTGTAGATGGTTTCTAGGAGCGTTGCTTTCCGGAAAAATAACCCAAAAGGATTTTCTCAGACACCTCCTTTATTTTATTAGATTTGCACCAATCTTCAAACTTCTGGTACTCCCACTCATACCGCGCCTTGGAATTTGTCGGAACTAAACTTGAGATCGCTTCGTTTGCCGCTGCTTCTATATCAGAATCGCTCATTTTGAAAAGCGCTTTTTCTATTTTTGGATTTGTTTGACAAAGTTTCGACAGTAACCATGCGAAACAGTAACTATGCGAAAGGTAATATAAAAAACTTGATTAGTAAACTTAATAGCAGGTGCATTTTTACAGGTGCATTTTTATTTTTAAAAAGGCCTTTTGCCAAATATTTTTATTCATAGATGAAAGTAAATAAAATTTTGTACAATATTCTTGTTGTAAATTCATATTACTACACTAATATTGTAAATAACTATTACCTTTGCGGTGGTGTGGAAACAAGTATGATCCATATACAGTGTTAATTCTTTTTTAGAAATCGAGAGGTTTTATAGGAATAACAGAGTGGAATTGCCAACTCTTTAGCGTTCAGCAGTGGACTTTATATTATATTATATATTAGATTGCATTTCCTGTGTTAGTCAAAAGTAACCCTTGTGTATAATATGTCTTATTTCTTACATTATTATTCATGTTAGAAAAAAATATATAGGAACATTTTTTATAGAAAATTTTGCAAGATATATTTTTCTATGTAGCTTCTTTTATCAAAAAGTGCACCGTTCTCGAGATAATCTAGAAAACTTGAAAAAGGGGGTAAAAACGACGTCCTAAGGGATGAAGCACACTATTTAGGTGTGGGAACCTTTCGGTTTAGTATTGCTATGTCATCTTTAACATTCCTATCATTTTTCAAAACTTTATGAATTTTGCCCCATATAAATCGTAATATTACTGAATTATACATATGCCTATAGATGTATATATGCATTAGACTGACCGGTTTCAACTATTGAAGTATCGTCGGGTAGGCTGTCAGGCACACTCCCCGAACAAAATTCAAAAAGAAGCTTCCATATGAATCGTTGTTATTGGGTTGCATCGGGATTCTGCAGACTATGCTGCAGGAACTATAAAAATCTGAAGAAATTATTTTAATAGCCGATTTTGAATGTATTGGCGTCATAGGTAGTAACCACAAACAAAATCTCTTTTATACTCAAAAGTACTATTTAATAAATTAATTGTATTTCTTGGTCTATTTTCGGTAGACCATATAATTCATATGGGAGCTTGATCTCCAATCAGGTGGGATGTGGCACCGGAGAGAATGAGCGTTTTCAGACTTAACGACACGATACCGACACGACACCGGCAACGATATCGGAGCGTGCAAAAACATATTAATGCAATGAAAGGCTGTCGCACTTACCGGCATATCGGCGCCATGTCGTTGCAGGTGCCGTGGGTAGTAGCCTTCCCTATCGTGTCGTCGTGCAGACAGTGTTTTTTTAGCGCTACGAGGGACAGAATTTTATATTAAAAAACAAACAAAATAATAACATATTATTATGGCGAGTAACTTTAAATACGATGTGGTGACGCTTATAGAATTAGTCGAATCAAAGCTTGTATTTGGGACAAGACTAACGACAACAGCAAGAACAAAATATTAAGAGAAAAAAGCTGGATGAAAATATTTAAATTTTTGGAAGATGGTTATGAGCAACTAAATATGGAAGAAAAGAAAAACACAGGTTAGTGTTATAGTAGTACAAATTTGGATAGATAGATATAATAGCGTACATTAAAGCAAATTATGTAGGATGTTTGCTGCTCTAAAATAATTTAAAAAATAAAAATTTTACTTTTTCAAATGAGGCTGCTATTACATTTAAAATCTTTGTTGTTAAGGCGTAGGTACTTAAATAAAACGTAAACTAATTGAATCAATGTAGTAAAGTATTTTAATTTCACATTTGTAATACAACTCAAAGAATTAAATTTTTAATAACTGCCATGGAAGTTCACCTTCTTTACTCATGAAATAATTAGCAAAACATGAGCGTACCCCTTGTCCTGTTTTATTAGTTAAGTGTGTATTATCAGGCACTAATTTTGTAATTTAGAACCACAACTAATCATTAAATCTTCCGTGTGATAGCCGTCTCTTTTGCTTACTACATTGTGCAAACTGACACATGCTTTTACAATGTTTTTTGAAAATGTTTTAGAAACATTTAGCGATCTATAACAAATTCTCCATTTATTGCTTAATATTCCGAACGCACATTCTACATATCGTCGAGCTCTGTGTAAGAAGATAGTGTAATTAAACAATAGCAGTTTGATACTTAAATTGTGATTTCCGAATTCCTTTAAAATATATTCATTAATTGGTAATGCACTATCGCCAATAAATACATAGGGCACTTTCAACCTCATATTTGAGGTTATTGGTCTTGCTTGCGGAATGTATAATTGGCTTCGATTAAGTCTGGTCCAAAAATTTGTATTTTGTAAAATGGAAGAATCGCAATATTTTCCGTAGGCGCCGATATCCACAAACAAAAATTTGTTGTCTGCATCAACAATTGCCATGAGAACTATGGAGTAGAATTTTTTATAACTAAAATTCATTGATCCTGCGTGTGGAAAGTTTTCGATACGGATGAGCTTTCCATCGATAGCACCGAGACACATTAGGAAATCTGCTTTCTTTTGGAATTCACTGGCAATATTTTCCCAGTCATCTTGTGTCATTTCTTTAAGATGTTCTTGGCGAAATATTTCCCATATTTTCAAACACACGAAATTTATACCATCACTTAACGTAGATATCCCTATTCTATAGTGATAATGCATATTATCTGTTAATGTACAACCAGAAGCCAAATATCTGGAATAAAAGAGAATACTTTTATATACTACTTTTATATAATATAGAATACTACTTTTATATTATTATTTTCAGGTAACATGATTATGTCTAAGTGGAATAACATAAGAGATGCATTTTCACGATCGTTACGAATAAAAACAGGGGACGGTGCGACGAAGAAGTACATATATAGCGAACACTTGCAGTTTTTGCTAAATTTTGCCAAAAAAGATGATACTGATAGTAATTTCTCAGAAACTCTACAAAGTAGTGTTCAAAGCAACCCTAATAATGAAGAAGATGATTTGCAATCAAATTTAGCTCCGTCACCATCACCGATTCCTTCAGAAGCTACTGTAGCATCAACACCAATAAGAACGTCAAAAAATATTCAACCACCAAAACTTAGTAAGTCCAAGAGAAGATTAAATCCTCTGGAACAAGAAATTCTAACCGAATTAAAAAAAAATAAACATTTGGATGAACCCCGACAAGGAAACCGGTCTGATAATAAAACCTTACTTTTATCTTTTGTGCCCTATACAAGAGATATGACCGAATCGGAATTATTAGAATTGCAGATTGAATTTTTACAACTAATTAAGAGAATAAAAGCAAGCCGTTCTACAACATTACCTTTGTTATCCTGTTAATACACCATCTGCTCCCAACTATCAAAGCCAATTGGTTAGTCGACCTTCACCTTCTCCTTCTTATACCATCACAAGTGCTTCTCAAAGTCACAGCCAAACGTATTTTGAAACTGACCTTGAGCCACTTTCACCTGCATCTATTGACACTACAGCCACAGACAGTGCCCAAACTTACAGAGAAAGAAACACTCCAACAGAAAGGTCAAGATGGCCACGTAAATTCATTTCAACAATTATTTAATATGCCTATTTAAAACTTGCTTTTTCTAGTTTTGTTTGTATGTTCTTTGTGTTTTTTGTATGTTATTACAACTACTACAATAAAAAAATTAAAGCTCTTACCTTATTATCACTGCTAGCATTTCATCGGGTGGTATACTCATCCGAAATCGGGTGTCTTGCTTTCTAATTTCAGCGTATAGATTCGTCAATGTATAATAAAATGTATCCTTACTCATTCGAAAACCATTAAAAAACTTGTTCGGGGCATCAACTAACTTTTCAAACAATGTATAGAAGGTGGCCTCCAGATACCTAGTTTTGATAATAGGATGCACCCAAAACCGTCTTCGGTTCCTCTTTGTTTTTCGCCTTAAGTACAATAAATATATCAAATATAAATTTTTTCCTGATGGCATTATTATTTTCTTTGTAGAATGTTATTTAGGTATGTTTATTATTTTTATCAACCACCGTATTCGCTTTTATTTAATCCTCTAAATAAAGTTAACAGGCTCTAAATGAATGATAAATGTTGAAACTACAAAATTTATCCGGAAGTGATTATGCTTGATGATTTAATTTTTTTTTCTTATAATTGGAGTATTTTATTATTTTATCATCATGTGTATTGAGTTAATAATTGTAAATATTGCATTTATCGCGAAGCAGGCCATGATCTATTCCAAGACAATAGAAACTAAGTATGTCAATGTTTGACTTCAAATTCATGATCAAAATTATTATTATTATTGGTATTATTATTGTTATTGTTATTATTATTAGTGTTATAGATTTCTGAAAAAGTCAACACTAATTTTAGCGAATCGCATAACAATAAATGAAGCAAAATTAACTAAACCACAACAAAACAACTTATATGTCTTCCATCATTTTGAATGCAGCGATTTAACCGTCTTCGACTGGAAAAAGCAGCAGCGTCAATTTTCGCTTTAGATATACTATTTATAGCATTTTTAATTGGACTTGTCATATCTTCGCGAGTAGTTTTATACACTAAGTCCTTTATTCCGCCCCATTTATAAAAATCGTCAATCGGACCTAGGTGGCCAGAAACACAAACTGCCCTTACCAATCTACCGGTTGGGAAACTGTTGGTGCATAAAATCTTGTATAATTCATTCCACCACATCAGACACTTCCAGTGCGGATTAGTATTTGACCAATAGTGCATATTATGAATATTCACACTCCTATTAGTGCCAAATTAGGCTGCGTTTTTTCATATTTGGGACAGAGGTTTTCTTGGACCATGTTTTGAAACCAGTGGCACTAGTTTAACCTATGGTCAAAATCACTTCCATTTAGGGCTTGATGCAACACTACAGGATATGGATGCTTCTACAAGAATTTTCTGTATTGCACCAAAAGAAATTCCCAAGTCTTTAGCCATTTCTCTATTACTTACATGGGAATCTGCATGTACATTAGCTAATACAATTGTATTATAATATTTTCTTCTGTGATTATCCGGCGATATCTTCTACAGCAGGAACTGGTTACACTCGGTTAGACTGGCGTAGGGCGAAAAGCTGAAATACCTCTTTGGAGTGGTGTACTCATAATGGATAACACAAAACATACTCTCTAGAGGCTATAACTGTGTTTTTAAAACATTGAAAAAAATAAGTAACATATCATACGCTTCTTCATTCATTACACATTTATCGAAGAGGTAATTTTAAATTATGTCAAGAGTAGGAAATGTCAATGACATTCAACGTGATTGATAAATTTTTCTTTCGCACACAATGTGTTAAAATAAGAATTTAAAATTTCAAGGTTTGTCTTTTTTCATTCAAAATTAAAATTGGGTTGAACATATTTGCAATAGGTTCAGCGATGCGCTGCAAAGGTTGTCCTTTTCAAAAATAATAAGGCTTTCTATACGTTGCATACTTTGTTGAACACATTATAGTTTGTACCTATTAAAAATTAGCAGATATTCGTAAAACCACGCATTTCAGAGTTTTAGTGGTCTAGCGAACTGAAATGCTGAAAATGGACATTGTTTAATTGCACACAGTGTCTCACTTGTGAAACATATTGATTGACTATGTTTACCATTTTTCGAATTTTAAAATCCAATGAAGCTGTGAAGCAAGTAGGTAATTTATATTAATTAGCACATACAAAATTAAAGCCGTTATGCAAAACGTCTTCGAGTGTCTAAATATTGTATTAAAATTATCTTGAAGAAAATGGCAAAAAAATTTTAATTTAAGAATGGTTCCAAAATACAATTTTTACTGAACTTTAGTTCTGTATATTTGACAAAGACCTTAAATTTCCGACCAGAAATTTGAAAAATAAAATAAATATGTAGATAGTTATAATCGGGAATCCTCAAAAGTTATATTTATTATCTATTTGTTTCAGCAAATGGTGCCTTTGCCCCCGGCATGGAACCCAAACGCCAAAGGACGGCTTATACGCGGCACCAAATTTTGGAGCTTGAAAAAGAGTTTCATTACAACCGCTACCTGACTAGAAGGAGGCGGATAGAGATCGCTCATGCATTGGTTCTTAGCGAGCGGCAGATTAAAATATGGTTCCAAAACAGGTAAAATTTCTTTTCATATTTTCCTATATGATTAATTTATACACAATACTTCCAAGGGAATTGACGCTCCAAATGACTAATGGTATTTCTGCGGAGTTTATGCTTGGTGAAGGGTTCAATATTAGCAAGTTTTATTGTCGTATAAGTTAAAGTAATATTAAAATATTTATAATATTATGTGGGCACTTTTATTTTACTTCCATTACTATTATTAGCGTTGTTTGATATATCAATCACAAAAAGCAATTTTTTTACATTTGGTTACCGAGGCCGTCTAGTGATAGTGTTCTAAGAGACGGAAGTACCAGGGGTGTCAAGCTGCAAATATCATGTATCGTCTCCGATGCTTTAGTTGAGTGGTCGCCAACATTTTTAATCTATTCAGCTACTTTGATAATTTGGAATAAACAGTGAGCTACCTAGTCGAAGTAGTGAAATAATGCACAGTTGTATTCAGTATGCATGGATTTATTTTACTAATTAGCTAATACATACTAATAATAAATAATAACAGAATAACTAATATTACATACTGCATAACTACATCCGTGCCCATCAATCGTAGGAGTTTGAAAAATAAATAATTTTTTATGGAATCACAATAGCATGTCACATATGATTTAACAAAAGCAAATAAAAACAACGAAAGAAAAAATATGCAGGTTCAATGAGGAGACACACTCAGACTCATCGGTAAGTGTTTTAATGTTTGCAGTATAGTTTGATACAGCCATCCGAATACAGTTGTTCAACTTCATATTGGAGAAAGCAGATTCGCACAAATATGTTGAACTAAATAACGCTTTGCTTTCAAGGCAGCACGATATAGAACTGAATATTTTGTTTTACTTACTATAAGCCAGGTACCTACATTTTGTACTTTAAACTGACGATCTTAAGGCTAAATCAATTTGAAGTTATTCCCCAAGCTAGAAACTTCTTCTAGATGATATTTGCTGTCATAGGGTTTCAATGGATTTTGAGATATCTTTTCTGAAAGAACAGAAAAATGCTTGGCATCGCTGTTCGTTAGGTTTTGTTCCCAAAACTCGAGCTTTTTGATAAATGCATTTATATCAGATAATTTCCGCTAGTTCAACAGAGAAATTGCGGAAAACTTCTATCTTTACGACATAATGCCACCAGACCCTTATGACAACTCACCATAGCTAGAGCGCCATCGGTTATCAAGCCTACTATTTTCGATATTGGAATTTTTTCATAAGAAACAATAATTTTGAAAGAGTTAACAACTCCTGTTCAGTAGTATGACTTTTCAGTGGAATAAACTTCAAAAGATCTTTTATTACTAAAAACCATCCTGACGGACACAGTCATCTGCAAATGCCCATAGTCGAAATTGTCAATCACTCATACACGGTACTTAACCTCAAAAAATACATTTTTGGGCTGGGATAATATGAAACCTTAGTGTAAAAATGCTATTTATTTAACAGATTATAAACTGAAGATTTGTCTCTTAATATGCTGGAAACTATTTTCTATTTTCCGGACTTTATAAGCGTTTATATATAGAATTTAAAATTAAAGATCATACCGGAGTTTGTGCTACCGCCTCTATTTTCATCGAATATTTCCCTTATGTATAAAAGTGAACTCATCGAGGAACTCATGTAGGACTTGTGGTATAACATACGATAATTTTTTGGTTAATTGAACCAATGTGTCTTGCAGTGAAATAATACATTTTTTTCTCCAAACGTCAGTAAATCCTTCATTACTCGACTGTGTAGGCGGCCGCGAAGTTTCATTATTCCTCCGCCGGAGCTTTACTTTTCACTTTTTCGGCGGCGGAGTGAAAAGTGTTATCATAGCAACATAGATACAAACAAACAACAAAACAAGCATCAACAACTCAAGATTTATTAAACTAAAATTTTTATTTATCACTCAGTTTGTGCACTGCATTTCTAAAAGTCACTAATTTAGGAACAAATTGGTTATTATTTCCTCGAACTTACTCAATAACTGCTTATCTATACGGAATTAAAACGCAATCGGGGACGCAATTTTATAAAAATATTATAAAATATTATTGTTGACAGTGTCCACTGACAGCTTTATGAGACATTACTATATAGGAACAACCTATTCACCGACACCGGTTTAAGCCGCCTTGCGAACCCACGTATCTTTAATAATAATTAATAATATTATTACTATTAAAAAGAGATGTTTTAGCAATAATTTGTCGACATTTGAAGAAAAAACAGCATATTTTATTTGGAGGAAAAGTTAGGCACTTTATAAAGAAAAAAAACTCCCTCCTTCCCGCACTCACTATTCCTCCATATAGGTCAGCTCAACCACAGCTCATTCTTGATCAAAGATAAATTGTTGCAAAAAACTTGGGAAGGGAATTAAGGGTGGGATTTTATTTACTTCGGCAAAGCTTCATATAATTAGGATTAACCTTCACAAGTTAAGTTCGTTTAATCATACAATTATATTTCAGCTTAGCCTCATAAGTAAGACGATATATAGCAGTATAAAGCAAATTGCAACAATTCTTCGCAAATTAAAGCATTTATTCACTTAAAAAGAAGAAAGAAGAGTGAATAGTAATGTCTGCAAAACAAAACCAAAAAAGTTACACCCGTCATAATTGTTATCAACTAAAGTATAGAATACATGTATCTTATTCTAAAGAGTACAGCATTCTACTATACTTAATAACTAAATACAGCATTAGCGAAGTCAGTAATGTTAGTAACCAAGGGTTTATTATAATAGACGGCAAAAATTTTCGACTTTTTCATCCACCCCGCTTCTAGGCGAATACTGTCATAACTAATATTTTTGAGAACGTGGACGCATGTCGCGTGCTATGTGCACGAAACTTATTAATGTCCACCCCACCCTTGTTTAGAAAACATTTTTACCATCTGCTAATCGATTGCGTAGAGGCTGTTTTATATGGTTTTGAAACTGTTAGGAAAATGCTACTGGTATTTTTTCGAATATTGCTAGTATTTTCTAAGTACGAAATAAGAGACTGCACAGGGCATATTCTTTTGTCATTCAGAAAAAAGGAAAAACAAACAAAACAATCTTATCGTTAAATAGGACGATGTTGCTAATAATATCAATTTTGGCTAATGTTTGGACACGCTGGCCTGTGGCCTAAGGCTAAAAGCATAACAGTTTTATCCGTTAGGTCTTCTGAGGAAAGGTTTCCTGTAGACATTTTTCTAATAAACTCCAGAACAATCGCTGGGTCCCAAGTACTATTATACTAGGTAGGGGAGGTCTAATGCAAGTTAGACCTTTGATAAAGCTTTTAATGCGAAAATATTCACTCAAATTTAGAAAACATCCACCATAATCGCAGGCCAACGCTATATTGAGTAATAGTTTTCTTCCTAATGGACGCCAGCATATTTGTAGCGACTCCTCCCGCACCTTCACCAGCATCAAAGCCTGGATGATAAACAGGGTAGTCTTCCGCCACAGAGGGTGAGGGATGCAATTAAATAATAATAATTTTTCATCAGGTCGGAATAATATAGGTTTATTAAAGAGGTGATGAGTTGGTACCATGGCTGGAATTTCCATAAACGAACAACAACTCGTTCAAAAAGATGGGAGGGCAGGTATCTGCGGCACGCTTGTGACACAAATTAACACTGTGTCTGTGTTAATTTGTGCTTGTGACCTCAACACATCAAAGTTCCGACAGTAAGTGAGGTAACTTATATTTATTCTGTAAACTTTGGCAATACCATGTCTGATTCGGTCAAACCATCAAATGAAATAAATAAAATTAATTGTGTGTTCGATTTTGTGTCAAATATACTAAAAAGTTTTCGAAATCTTGATGATAACAAAATAGTACATGCTTTAGATTTTATTTGGGAGCAATTAGCATTGCTTACAACTGCAAAGGACATAATTCAAGTAGTACAATAATTTTTTGTTCTATTCGCTATACTATTAGTCCACACGCATACAAATATTTTTAACCTATGCCTATGTGTTTGGTTTGCTAAGGGATCATAAGAGATTTGTGACACTGCTTTTTGATGAAAATTCGTTTGATTTGGAACCTATTTCTCTCGCTATTTCTTTAATTGTTTAATATATTTTCATGGCTTGTGTTCTATAATATATACAGTTTTTATACCTAAACATTTACTTAAACACTATGTTAGGCTGGATGTTAGGTAAATAAAATTTGAAACTGCATAACATGCATACCTACTAAACTATATTTTTTATCGATTTTTTTAATTATTTTAAGTAATAATAATTAAGAGAAGGTGTGGAATAGTTCAGTATATGTATTTATGTGTACTAACATATTTTCAGTAGTATAAAAAATGTATTATACATAGATACATATCCTGAATTTTGGCGCAGGTGTAGGGGAGTTGGGAGCCTGCATTCAATACTACATCTCGTATTAAACCAAAACTCAAACATAACTTTTGAGATTTATCAACAAGCCTGTCATAGAGCTAGAATTCTTTAACATAAGTTAATTATTAATAGTTTTCATAGATATTAGTGTATGTATCCCCTTATACGATTAAAATTGCACGGCCTTCATCGACAACGTCACACGTCAAGCACTAAGGTCTTGTTATCGAGTCAGTATTGGCTCATCCCAGGATGTATTAGACGGGGTCATAGCTTTTTGTAATATTGGACTGAGTTTTAGCGCGGTCAGAGTGCAGAAATTGTCAGGCGAAGGATATTTGCTTAATAGTTTATTTCCGTCCTCATCTTCCAACGAAGGACCAAGTCCTCGTGTAATAGCGGGTTGCTTTTTCCTTAAAATCTCGATAATATCCTCACTTAAGGCATTTAAGTTGTTCGGCCTGGTTTTTAGAGTTATCTGAAATGATGCATAAAGACCTTAATCCCAACCGCATTGAAAAACAAAAGAAAACAAATCAACTAATTTTGGAAGGTCTTGTAACATATAGGTGTCTACGGTTTTGCAATTTTTGTCACTAGAAAGGGGGTGCCCTATAGAATAGGTTAAGCCAAAAAAATCGGCAGGGGATCCTCCACATTTGAGCGGAAATAAGCCCCCGAAGTTCGAGTTTTGACACAAATTTCCAGCACCACTTTACAAAGGCACTAAATATATAGGCAATGCATACCTGATAATCAATAAACGCGTGAAAATCTTAAGTAGGAAACAGTTGCGCAGAACGAGAGGCTTCCTTTTTAATAAACTTAAATTTTACTTGTAAATATGACTGTCACAATTGTCACGATAGCCAAAAATTACATTTTTATATTCTTAATACTTTTGCTGTAGTGTCGTTGGCAAAAGGCATTAGTAAAAATGGTGCACAATCAGTGTCTCTATCTCTTTCTTCTAACTCAAACTAACCCAAGGCATGCCCAAAATCAAGAAATATACCCACTTTAGAAAATAGTTTCATTTTTACTGAGTTTTTTTCTTGACTTTGCGCATACCTTGGGTTAGTTGGGGTTTGTTTTGTTTGGTTGTGCACCCGGAGCAAGGAATGCCATGCACGAAGTGAAATATTAGTAGAATGATAAAAAAAAAAACTAAACGGAATGGACACAGATGTGCAGGCACTCGGCGCCGGTTGCTAAAATTTCCTTATTTTCACGTTCCGACGCGGGAAACTGGTAGTGGAAATTCGCCGTTCTAGGTCAATTTAACCTCAAAACTCGAACTTTGGGGCTTTTCATCGACTCAAATGTGGGGGATCCTCCGATTTTTTTGGCTTAAACTACTCTATAGTCCTAACCCAAACAAACCCAAAATCGGGATGAAATTCAATTCTCTCTTCAAAATATTAAGGATTTTTTCTCTCAGCGATCCCTATTTAACTAATTATGATCGCTATCCCGTCTATGTCATTTCCGGCTACCTTTTGGCATTTAGACACAAAATAACACTGTTTTAATTAAAACCCCGAGAAAAAACGCACGAGTGTTCAATACGATCGACACAGCAGACAAACAAAGAATGAGCTGTGATCGGGCTGCCTGTAGGGAGGACTTCTGAGTGCATGCCGGAAGGAGGGACGTTGCTTTCCTTTTAAGTGTGTGAGATTGCACGCCTAATGAAGATACTACATATCATCTTATTTATGAGGCGAAGCTGAAATACAATAGAACTTTTTCTTTTTGTAGCAAAGCCTAACTCATCCGGTCATGACAGATTTTCTAATACGTATTTCAAAAAAAAAAAATCAAATTCGCAGGTATACTTTCGTACGTGATTAATCTTAAAATAGAGCAAAAGTAGATATTTCGCTAACTCTTTAAAGCTTACCGCAATTTTCCGTTCATATAAAAAGGGTGATCATAACGACTTAAGCAATTTCGTGGAATATGCCTATTAACTAATTTTTCTAAATTTTTTGAAATAGTGATCAAAGATCAATTGATTTGTTTCCTTTTTAAAAATAAAGAACTTTCTCCGTTTCAACATGGAAGCGGTAGAAAATCAGTGTGCTTTTGGAGCACACGCAAGTGAAACTTCATCCGCTCAAAACAGAACAATATTTTCATTTATGATGAACTCTCTAGATGAATTCCTTCTACCAGTCGAATCTTGTCCTTCGTTGGCTCGTTTTTTCCTCTCTTCATCCGGATCTCTTTGCCTTATGTTCGGGGTACCTTCGGATGAAGGTAGGGGAACCATCATCCATAGCGTCTGGTGATCGGGACGTCAAGAATTCGCCAGGTAGGCGGATGGGTTGTCCGTACACCATCTCTGCAGCGGTTGCATCGAGATCTTCCTTCCAGGCCATTCGAACGCCTAGCATGACCGTCGGTAGGCTCTCGGTCCAACGAGTCTAGTGGCATCTTAAAGCTGCTTTCAGATGGCGGTGAAATCTCTCGACCATTCCATTGGCTGCAGGATGGTAGGCGGCTTACCCAAATTCTTCTCAGAAAGGGCTCTGGCACAATTGATCGTGCTAGTGCCTGTAGCCGTCGGAGGAATTGCGAGGGTTTGTCGTCGCCCATGGTTTCAGTGTCTAAAAACTGCCTGGATTTCTGCTCTTGGCTGATGCTTATCCGTTTAATGAGTTGCCATTTGAGTTCATCATATGAGTCGTTGTTTACTGGCCGGGTCACTACGCCGCGGACTTCCTTGATATACCGCGGAGGCAATTTTGCGAGAATCTCTAGATATCGCTGCTGCGTATCCGTGATGTTTGCCCGATGAAAACACGCTTCTACGATCACGAACCATAATTCGGGGTCCGTCGGGTCAAGATCCGGGAGTCGCGGCGCGGAATTTGTCGCGATCGGGGCTAAGGCGTCACTAGCTACTACATTGTCAGGCATTTTAAGCGACAATTGCCTTTTTCTATCACTGGAGGGTGAGCGTAAATAAAACAACCGTGACTATATATGAACAGAAAACAAACTATATTTCTGCCGTTACACTTAAATCTAAAAGAGTTACACTAAATGATGTTTAAGAAATGAATGCCTGACTGAGAGAGCGGACTAAAAAGATCTGCTTGTATGATGAACTCTCTAGATGAACTCCTTCTACCAGTCGAATCTTGTTCCTTCGTTGGCTCGTTTTCCCCTCTCTTCATCCGGATCTCTTTGCCTTTTGTTCGGAGTACCTTCGAAGCTACCTAAACTTGGGTTTTTCCTGATTGGATTTTATAATATTTGGGAAAGTTTGAATACATTTTACCTTTACGAGGGTCGAGGTTTATGAGCTTCAGGCTAGCCGATATGGGATTAATATTTTACAAGGAGGGTTTTCTAGGGCTAATGCATATTTACAATGTCGCCGTTATTGAGGCAAAAACCTAAAAATCTAATATAATAAAAACTACCTTACGCGAAATCTATACAAAAATGGTGCATACAGACTAATTTCTAATGTTATATACAAGGCAAGTGTGGGAGACGTACAGCCGCCATATTTTGAATCACTTAATCCAACTTTGATGAACGAAGTGATTTATGGTGACCCGTAGGCATAACGATAATTTTAATTTTTTAATATAGGTGGGATATATAGAGCAAATCAACAAGTGATGTTTTTCTCCAAAGTGTAATAATGGTTGTCATATGTTTCTTGCGCGATGTTTATTTAGTCAAATGCTGAACATAAAGATGTATGGCCATTTTTGCGTCTGGTTTTTTTTTGCCATTTTTTCTCTCTTCAATGTCTCTGAGGATACGGATTTTTTCCCAAAGTAGGTACATTTTTGATATTTTGGGTAGTTTGGCGTGTTAAAATCGACTTTTTGACTTAACTTGACATAAGTTCTTACTTATTTACTTTTTCACCATTTTCTATACGTTACCGAGCAACATTTTTGACAAGTGTCACTAAGTACCCTAAATCACGATACCTAAATATAACTTTTATATTTTTATCACGAGCCAACTACTTACTGAAGAAAAATTAAACCAAACGGTTCGCACAATCTAAGCTGGTAGGAATCAGTCGGAATTTCTTAAGCTCTGTCCAAATTTAGATAAGTCATACCTGGAGTCGATGCGAACATACAAACTACAAAGGCAAGAATAAAGACGAGGGTAGAAAAGTACAAAGACGATGGTTAAAAGGAAGGATAGTCAAGAGACTGGCTTATACGACTAGGATCTTGGCAAATTCAAAGCACAATTAAATTCATGATTAAGAGGGCCACAAAACTTGGTTTTCTGTGAAAAAGCTATTCAAAAATGCTTCTATTAATATAATCTTAAAACAATCAGATCCGCAAAATACGCTTCCCTAAACGCAGAACACACTAGGAATAGAAAATTGCACTAAAACACATCATATCCAGAACTGGGAACTAGATTGGAGATGGAGACCCTGTCTATTCAGTGATTATTGCAGATTGACAGACGCGGGAACAACGATACGAAGATTTCATTATTGCAATGGAATGTATGGTGGACGATCGGTCACTGTGAAGGCTAGTACAAGGGATCATTCACATGGTGTTAAGAACGAGTCCTGAACGACCAAAGCACTTTGAAGAAGTGTAGCAACATTATTTCTGATCTGACCGAATTAAATATAAAGTAGCGGTGAGTATTCATAAACCTGCGAACACAATACTTGCCATAGTCTCGGCATTATGAATACAAACTTATAATATATCCAAGTGGCTGGAAAACCAGTTTGAGAATTTACCTGTAAAATAACAGAATTCAGGAGTATTAAATTCCCTAGATTTCATTGCGAAAATTATAGGCACGAATATCAAGTAGAATAAAATTTTAATCTCATTTGATGTTAGCTCAGGTGATGGTGACCTTAACCACCCACGGAGTTAAACAATTTTCGAATATGTTATGGGAAGGGAATGTTATTTGAAGTACTCTAGGAGAAAAAAATCTGCGTACAAAACATTTTTGTAAGAAAAAATTGAGAAAAATGAAAAAAAAAATGATAACGCCCCCGCCATTGCGAGTTGCCATGGGATATGGCCCATCAAATCCCATCGTCCTCCCCCAGGCTGGAGAACAC
>MU188468.1:0-17012 GCA_016904865.1 Pissodes strobi | reverse complement strand
GTCAAACTGGTGAGAGCAGTTTGATTACGGGGAGTGACGCCCCCGCCATTCCGAGTTGCCACGGGATGTGGCTCATCAAATCCCATCGTCCTCCTCCATGCTGGAGAACACCAGAGTACAAAGTCTGGAGCTGATCATTGGGGAGTGATCCAACAAACCCCATTTTTACCCCTGTCAGACTAGGGACCACCAGAGGAATGAGTCTGAGGCCGATGCTTCCAGTGGAAGCGGCCCTAGGTGGTAGATGCATATGCCTACTCGCATCGTCCGGTGAAAGACCACCCCACCAGAACTGAGAAGCGCTAAGTGGTTTTCCCAAATCACGTTCCGCTTCCGCGCTGGTGTTCCCGGGTTCCACAGTAGGAATATATGGACATGATGGTGCTTCCAGGATCAAAATATTCCGGAAGTAAACTCCACGGCCATTCGGATCTCCGGGCGCTGGGTGGCCCTGGGAGTCCTTCATTCTGCATTTCACAGATAGCAAAGATACCGAACCAATTTAGAATGGATTTCTGTAACATAAGAGGCCTAAATACGAACATAAATTCGGTACACCAACATCTACAAGCAAATAGACCACACATACTAGCACTTACAGAAACACAAGTATGTTCTACAACAACAACAGTGAACTATCCCTATCCTGGTTACGACTTACATGCCCGATTTAGACATAAGTTCGGAATATGCCTTTTTGTACGAAGCGACCTTTTATGTCACCGCGAGGAAACACTCGAACCCAACAACCTTGGCGCCATGTGGTTCAAGTTCACCACCAAGGGATTAACCATGTTTATATGTTGTCTCTATCGCCCTACGAGCGATAGAGCCTACCAAAGCTTTTTCTCAACACTAGCTACCATTTTTGACTCAATACAGGTCGATCACCCCAGTTCAGAAATAATCGTTCTGGGAGACTTCAATGCCCACAACACAAACTGGCTCAAACATCACAAGACGACGGACAACGAAGGTAGAGAAGCTGAAGCATTTGCCCTCAGCTGCGGGCTTACTCAACTTGTAGACGAACCAACTCGAATCTCAGAGAGGGGCGAATTCGCCGCCCTCCTGGATCTCTTTCTAACCACCAATCCTGACCAGTAAACAATTACAGTTGGTCCGCCATTAGGTACTTCCGACCACAAACTTATTACAACGGTGTGTGAATTGCCACTCATACAGAAGGACCCACCATTGCCTCGCAAAATCTCCCATTACAATTCTGCAAACTGGGACGATCTAAGGGAGTTTTACCTAGATTTCCCTTGGCTCGACGTCTGCTTTGGCACTAACGACCCGTCAGTCTGCTGCGAAGAGATCATGCAAGTAATCTCCTCAGGAATGGAAGCATACAGCCCAAATTCTATCAAGTTACCATCAAAACGAAAGCCTTGGTTCGACAGAAGATCCGAAAGAGCTGTAGGTAGGAAACAGCAAGCCTACAAGTACTGGCAGCAAAATCAGACCGCTGAAAATCGCAATTATTTTGTCGAAGCGAGAAACGAATGCAAACGTGTGATCGACGAAACTAAGAACAAACACAATCAAAGGATCAGGCATAAACTTTTGCAATGTCACAGTGGTTCCACGAATTTCTGGTCGGTAGCAAAGGCAGTAAGTAACAACTTTACAAAAACGTCTCTCCCACCTTTGACGCACGAACGTGGCATCACGGCGACTACAGCCAAGGAAAAAGCAAACATGCTCGCTAAAATATTTTCATCGCACTCTACCTTAGACGTCCCCCAAGGCAAGACTCTCCCCACCATATCGAACATCAACACTACCATGGCAGAAATCAAGTTTCATCACCATGATATTCGCAAAATCCTTAAAGAACTAGATACGCAAAAGGCATCAGGACCGGACGGAATACCTGCCATCGTGCTAAAGAACTGCGCCAACGAACTAACACCCGTTTTTTTCAGGCTTTTTTCTCTTTCTTACGGAAAAGGGATTTACCCATCCTCTTGGAATGTCGCTCGAGTGCAACCTGTTCCAAAAAAGGCAAGAAAACCACGCCCTCAAACTATCGCCCAATTGCCTTGCTTCCAATAATCTCCAAAGTCATGGAACGTGTAGTCAACCAGCAACTACTCAAGTACCTCGAGAACAACAGAATAATCAGCGATAATCAATACGGCTTTCGCAAAGAGAGATCGACAGGAGATATATTGGCTTATGTCACTCATATATGGAGTAGGGTAATTGAGAACTACGGAGAGTCTCGAGCGATTGCGTTGGATATTTCAAAGGCATTCGACAGAGTTTGGCATGACGGACTGCTCAACAAACTGCCGTCCTTCGGATTGCCAGCCTCTCTCTGCACCTGGCTGGCCATTTCCTTAAGAGCCGATCCCTAGACGTTGCAGTCGATGGACACATCTCGGACACATTCACCATCAATGCGGGCGTGCCTCAGGGCGCAATACTTTCACCAACTCTGTTCCTCATTTATATTAATGACCTGCTGATCGAAACGAATAATCCTGTTTACAGTTTTGCAGATGACAGTACCCTTGTCTCCCACTTTATATCAGAAAAACCCTTACCAGCGACTGAGACTCATCACCGCAGACAGGAGCAGATTACAGCTATTAACCAAGACCTGGAGAAAG
The DNA here is from genome assembly GCA_016904865.1 of Pissodes strobi. Taxonomy (NCBI): domain Eukaryota; kingdom Metazoa; phylum Arthropoda; class Insecta; order Coleoptera; family Curculionidae; genus Pissodes; species Pissodes strobi. The sequence continues at coordinate 14,391 of MU188468.1, read as the reverse complement.
TTCAAACTTGGGGCGACCGAAATTTGGTCCAGTTCAATGCAGCAAAGACCCAAGCAGCAACGTTTACCAAGAGGGCCAATACAGCGGGCCCTGACATCATTATGGCTGTATCGACCATTCCTTCATCCTCGTCAATCGGACTGCTGGGTGTCTCGGTCAACAGCAATATGTCATGGCATGACTATGTTGCTAACATCGCAAAATCAGCCTCCCAGAAGCTTGGTGCGCTATTTCGCAACAAAATACTCTATACACCGCAGCATTTGCTCTTGCTGTACAAAGCGCAAATAAGACAGTGCTTAGAATATTGCTCACATATCTGGAGTGCCGCACCAAAGTACACCCTAAAGCTCCTGGATTCCATTCAGAAGAGAGCTGTGCGTCTCGTCGGCGACCCGGAGTTGACCCGGAATCTGGATAGTCTGGAACACCGCAGACATGTGGCCGAGATGTCCCTGTTTTACAGATACTTTCACGGCAGATGCTCCCAGGATTTGGCCCGCATCATACCGCCCCTGGCAACTCCTGTCAGACAGTCACGACAGACGGCAAGAGCGCACCAGTTCGTCGTACAACTAGAAACACCTAGAACATCGCTTTACAACAACTCCTTTGTCTGGCGCACTGCATCACTGTGGAACTCACTTCCAGGACATCTGTTTCCCACCAATTACAACCTACAACTATTCAAGAACCGTGTCAATCAACATCTTCGCACACACACCGCTCGTCGAGCGCCATAGGATCTCCCTTTAGTGTGTGGGCCACAAAATGATATGGACATAATAATTACTAGCACAAATAGAAAGTTTGACTCTTAATTAGTGGCTAATTATAATTATTGCAAAATAACCTTTATATATTTTAAACAAATTCATTGACTTGCAAAAATTTGCCGAAACTATTCGTTGGGAACAGCATGTCTGTTTGACATTTGTGAAAAATGACAACCATCATCCATAATTTCAACAGGGATGCCAGTTGCCACATAATATTATGTATTTTACGTTGTTTTGCTCGAATGTAATGACTGCCGTATAATTTCGATTTTTATGATAAGATCAGATAAGTTATCGGCTTCAGTCCTAGAATGCAAATAATTTAAAAAGTTTTTTTCTTTCTTGGTTTTGGGCATGCCTTGGGTAGTTTGTATTGGTTACGCCCTCGCAGCGAGCTGAGCGAGCCTCTTTTCGCGAAAGGCTGATTGTACTCATTTCCATTAGTTTGGGTTAGCTATGATTAGTTACGTTTCGTTTAAGGCAGTAGTGCTTGCGCCAAGCACACGCCTTTTTTCGCGAAGCCTAACCGTAATCATTTCCAATAATTTGGGTTAGCTTTGGTTAGATATGGTTAGTTGCATATCGTTTAAGCCAGTGCGAGCTTGCGCGATGAAAGCCTTGCGCGAAGCGCAAACCTTTTTTTCGCAGAAGCCCGACCGTAATTATTTCCATTACTTTGGGTTAGCTTTGGTTAGTTTGGATTAGTTTTGGTTCGTTTGTGTTAGCTATGGTTAGTTGCGTTTAGTTTAAGCAAGTACAAACTTACGTGAAGAAAGGCTTTTGCCTTTTTTCGCGGAAGCCTGACTGTAATCATTTCAATTAGTTTGAGTTAGCTTTGATTGGGTAGGTTTAGGTTAGTTTGGGTTAGCTTAAGCAGGTACAATCTAGCACTGAAGGTTGCGTCTAATTTGTATCGGTTAGTTTGAGTTGGTTTCGATTCGGCAATGGATTTAGCTTTAAAATGGCTATTTCAATCATAATTCGTACATTTTTCATTAAAGAGAAGAAAAGTATGAAACTGTTACCGGATATTTCAGTCAACCGTCGTTTTTAAATAAAAAGAGCGAATTTAAAGATAAGAAGCAACATTTTTATTTATACATTTAAAAAACAACTAAAAAAAATTCTGTTTGCAACGCCAGGACATTCCCCTTATCTTAAGTGAAACTACTCATGTGCAGAAAATTACATAGCTCTGGTATGGAAAATAAAATTACACAATAAGCATAGTTCCACGTTATACTTATTACACATGGTGTTAACAATGGCGGTGCATATTTCCCTGGCACAACGACGTCGCGTTTATTGAGAACATGAATAAGTAAATGATTTATGCCGTCGTATCTAAGATTATCATCTACTCTATTATAATCATGACATGCTATTTTTAGATGTAGACGGTCGCCCACCTACACCTGATGCTACACCAAACCTTCTTAGATAAGATTGCGCGATTTCCCGTTGAAAAGATATTTGATCGCTGGGTCTACCGGTTGCCTTTCTTCGTAAAATCCAGGCATTGTTTATGGATATATCATTAAGCCAGGTAAAGATGCACCACCACCGTTTTTTTTTTCACGAATAGAAATTCTATATCTACTTATAATTTGATTCATTTGATCAGTACCGCCCATACAATTATTATATTGGCCAAGAAGATTTGGTTTAGGAAGTTGGATTATTTTTTTCTCAGTCTGAGAATACCTTTTAACGTGTGTGATAGGTTCAGCGTCAAATAAAGTGGATGCAGCAGTAACAATATTGTCAACTTAACTTACAAATACCAGCATTACTTGCAGTGTATGAATCGTAGGTACCTCTGGGAGATGTTTCATAGTTGTTCTTTGGAGTTTAGAGGGCAGTTCTTGGGTATTCTGTTGTTTCGAAATATATCTGTGCATGATTAGCTATTTTGCCTAAAAAAATCAAATAAGGGAGTACTGATTTTTTTTTTCAGATAATTCCTCTACCACTCTAACAATTTACGCTCGCGATCTGTATTTCCGGCTATATTTTTTCCTTGATACACCTCGAAATTCAAAAGATATCCATCTTTCTTTTGTATTTAGACTCCAGACCTTATAACCAAATCTTATTGGCTTTCCTCTGATAACCGGCTTGCAGCCGTGATGTCTGCTTTTAAGGAACAAAATTTACTGTAAAATGTTTTCGAATTTTATCAAGCAATGGTCTCACCTTCCACGTTTTATCAGAGGTATCTATTTTTGTATTATCGATACAATGAGTAAAACGCATTATTTGAAAAAAGCTACCACGCCTCATAGCGTTGGAAATTTCAATATTTTTCATGTCGTCTTCTGCAAATCAATAAGATGTCTTGCCCATAAGTGAATTATATCCACTTTTAATAAGAATTCCAATAAAGAATTTTAGTTCTTCAACACTTACATTAGGATCTGGACAGTTTCAAATAGCAAAGTGAATACCGACTGATCAAAAAAAAAGTTTAAATAATTCACATGCAGATGAATCAGCGTATGCATTGAAACTAGCTTCGGGAAAAAACCTATCTTGTTCCATCAAATCGCCGCGTATCCACTGGATAATTTTCAAGTCGCATACTTCATATTCAATATCTACATTTTGATTAGACTTATTTGGGCTACCTGAAGAAGTTTCCGTAGCTTGATTTTTGGAATTAATTTCTACTTATACAGAAAGCTACTTTCCACTGAAATTGTCTGGATTTACTTCCAACTCATCTCCCGAATCCTCAACGCTACTAATTGCATGCTTACTACAAACATAATTTAAGCAAATAATCAATCTCTTCTTTTATAACATGTAAAATAAAGCGTTTCAAACACAACTATCTTAGGTTTCATCCAAGTTTCATTATATAATAAGAAACAGGAGCTTACGTGAATCGAAGATCAATTTTGACCACAAATTCTTATCCACGTGTTTCAAAACGACAATACCTACAAGTCTCGTTTAAATCAAATCCTGTAACCGCTGTCAGAAATCGACCGTCCGATAGAGATATCTGCCGGCATCTATTGTAATGAAACTACACTGTATGCATGCTGCGTGAAAGAATGTTGTAATATTTTCGTTGCATTCAAGGTTTTCAAGGGTTAGTAACCGTTCATAATTCAACTTCATTCATTAATCAGGGCGAAAATACAATAGTATATTATTTTATATGGAAAAAAAGTGATTCTTTTTCATGGCGCGCTCGTGTTTAACAGGCGAACGGAGTGAGGCTGGTAATAGAGAGCAAGTCATGAAAAGTAACTTTTTCTCCAAATAAAATATGCTGTTTTTTCTTGAAATGTCGACAAATTAATGCAAAAACATCTATTTTTAATAGTCGAAAAAATCATCCATTATTGCCCAAAGATACTGACTTTAAATTATAAGAGGGAAAACCAAACTCAAAATCTACAGTATCAAAATAATTATAATTTGTTCCAGGTTACATGTTTCGCCTTATTAGGGGCATCATCAGACCTATAAAATATAATTCGTTCTTTCACCTCACAAAAACGACAAATGACACGATAACAATGACTACTGCCGAGATTATACACCAAACAAATATAAAATTTAAAAAAATATAAAATTTAAAACTTAGAACTATGAGTGACATCTACAAGTAAGCCATTCAAATATACACAAATACCAAAGAACAATTTTACAGGAATCCGCAACCTAGCGTATTTAAAATTTGAAGTGCGCGACATCTAAAAGTAAACTATAACAGGACGTAGAAAAATTATTATATATCGCACCGCTAGGTGTCTTTTAAATTATTAAAAATGAGATGACGTTCAAATGTAAAGCGGTCATTCACACATGTGATGTCAGGGCTCTTAAAGGCTCTTCCTATTTCTAGGGTTTCCAAAAGGTCTAGTTTTTTGCCTTTGTCACATGTGTGGATAACCCTCACATTGTCCTCAGGTGGAAACGAGTGGTTTGACGTTAAGAGATGATTAGCAAACGCAGACTTAGTGCTGTCAATATCTGTATTTTTATGTTTATTAAATTGATACTTGTGCTCGTTAAACCGAGTAACAACTTTACAGCCTGACTGTTCAACATAAATTGCCGGACAATCAGGACACTTAATTTCATAAACCCCAGAAGATGTCAGGGGATCTAGCCGATCTTTAACTTTAAACAGGTGACTTTTTAAAGTGTTAACCGTCCTAAAGGAAGGACAAATATAAGGCGAAAAGAGTTTAGCAAGATGTTCTGAAATTTTACCAAAATAAGTAAAACACCTGTAGGGTTTGCTAACAGTATCAGGAATAGTTTTTAATATATTGAAACAAAATTTGTATCTATGGAGGAACCTAAAATAAATCTTATCCACAGGGAACAAGTTATTATGGGCTATCTGTTTAATTATTAAAAGTTCTTTATTAAACGAGTGTCTAGAGAGGGGAATATTAAAAAGCCTATAAAAGAGAGAATTCAGAGCGGCGAACTTATGGGAAATGGGAGAATTTTTAACAGTAATAATAATTATTATTAAAGATAAGTGGGTTCGCAAGGCGGTTTAGACCGGTGTCGGTGAATAGGCACAGGTTGTTGCTATAATAATGTAACATAAAGCTGTCAGTGGACACTGACAACAATAATTATTTTTTTAAAATTGCGTCTCCGATTGCGTTTTAATTCCGTATTGATAAGTAGTCATTGAGTAAGTTCGACTAAATAATAATAACCAATTTGTTCCTAAATTAGTGATTTTTAGAAATGCAGTGCACAAATTGAGTGATAAATACAATTTTAGTTTAATAAATCTTGAGTTGTTGACGCTTATTTTGTTGTTTGTTTGTATCTATGTTGCTATGACAACACTTTTACCTCCGCCGGCGAAAAAGTGAAAAGTAAAGCTCCGGCGGAGGAAAAACGAAACTTCACGGCCGCCTACACAGTCGAGTAATGATGGATTTACTGACGTTTAAAGAAAATAGTATAATATTTTATATGGAGGAAAAGTGATACTTTTCATGGCGCGCTCGTGTTTAATAGCCGAACGGAGTGAGGTTGGTAATAGAGAGCAAGCCATGAAAAGTAACTTTTCCTCCAAATAAAATATGCTGTTTTTTCTTCAAATGTCGACAAATTAATGCAAAAACATCTCTTTTTAATAGTAATAATAATTATTATTAAAGATAAGTGGGATCTCAAGGCGGCTTAGACCGGTATCGGTGAATAGGCACAGGTTGTTGCTATAGTAATGTAACATAAAGCTGTCAGTGGACACTGTCAACAATAATTATTTTTTTTAAATTGCGTCTCCGATTGCGTTTTAATTCCGTATTGATAAGTAGTTATTGAGTAAGTTCGATTAAATAATAATAACCAATTTGTTCCTAAATTAGTGATTTTTAGAAATGCAGTGCACAAATTGAGTGATAAATACAAATTTTAGTTTAATAAATCTTGAGTTGTTGACGCTTATTTTGTTGTTTGTTTGTATCTATGTTGCTATGACAACACTTTTACCTCCGCCGGCGAAAAAGTGAAAAGTAAAGCTCCGGCAGATGAAAAACGAAACTTCACTGCCGCCTACACAGTCGAGTAATGACGGATTTACTGACGTTTGCAGAAAAAATATGTTTTAATATTATTAAATTCTCAGTATTCTAGAGGATTCCAAAAAATTTTAAGAGCATAGGTTTAAAATTAGGATACCAAAATAAGTTTAATGTTAAGAAATTATTCGGAGGTCCAAAGACAAAATTGAAACATTGGAAAAAAGTGGAATATATGAAATTAGTTGGATGGACTGTAACCAAAAGTATTTTGGTTAAAATAGAAGATCCATACAAACGAGATTCAAAGAGTACATAGCTCATTTAGTGTATGGTACGACAGAAGAATTAAGTGTTGCCGAGTATGCTTTTGAGAACAATCGCAGAATAAGGATTACAAATTAAAAATTAATTTATAGTATATGTGATAAGAGATTGTCAAACACATACGAAAGTATGAAACTTATTAAAGGTTCGAATAGTTTAAATAGAGATAGAGAGCCTATCCCATATATTAAATTGTCCCGGTCATTAGAGCGCCGCTAAAGAATTATCCTGGATTGTTTCTTTTTTAGTAACGCTTGATTAAGCAAATAGTTAGTATAAACTAGAGCTAAATAGATTATAAGTTTAGTTCTAATTATCCCCTGACTATCTTAGCATGGTTATCATAACGCACGTCGAGTGTAAAAATGGTGTTCTGTATTATGGGTAAAACTGTGTTGTAGTATTTTAATTTTGCTAAAGTTTATGACTTTTAGACCGAATTAGGATTTGAGTTTACTTTTGAGATCACGTTTATTGTTAAAATTTCTGCAAATACATATTTTTGAGGGTTTTTAGAGAAGAATTAAAAAATTATAATATCTTTGTATGAAAAATATTGATACTTCTACAACAAAAGTCGTATTGCATATTGTACGTGCTTTTTTCCGAATTCATTCTTCAGATAAAGCTATGAGGGGGCAATTTATTATGAATTGTTTCAATTTACAAAAGCGGTGAAAATTCAAGTCTATATTAAAAGATGGTACATATTATTATGTATTTTCCTGAGGTGCAGTTGAATAGCAATAACATAGTTAATGAGAAAAAAATAACGTTATAGCCAAAAATGTACATGATACAAATTTAGCTAGTTCATAAAATTAATTCAACATATATCCTTGTTGCAGGCGAATGAAGTGGAAGAAAGACAACAAATTGCCGAACACGAAAAACGTCCGCAGGAAAACCAACCCTGCTGGCGTCACGACGACAGCCTCGGGAGCCTCAACTGCGAGCAACGGCAAATCGGCGTCGAAGGGTGGCCGGGGTAGCAAAGCGCAGAATAGCGCCGTCGGCGCCACCCAGCAGCAGGGGAACAACAATGACAAGAGAAAGAACAACAACACACGGTGAGTCACTGATGGCAGGAGATGATTTATATATATTTCGCATGCTCCCATCTTTTGATTCTCATCGCCCGTTCCAAGAAAACACTGTTTTTTATGATTACGTCTTGCTATTTAAATTCCATTTTAACGCTAATGCTTTGCCATAACAGTTAAATTATTTCTGATGTTTCCTTATAAATTTAAACGGTTAGATATTTTGTTCTTTAATTTGTAGCTAGAATAAAATTTGCATATTAATTATTAAATGGACCACATAGTGATTTCAGTGAACAAAAAGAGGTACTTCCTTCTTTTATTTAGTTACTAACTCTTGTTTAGACATACAATAATTATTCTTTTAGATCAGAGGCAAAGAACTATACGATGTAAGCTCGTTTAAAAATATATAATATATATCGAATCCTTGGATCTTGATCCAAGACAGATATTGCTTAGAGTTAAAAATAATATAAATCCCAGTTAAACACACAATTATAGACCAGATTTATAATTTAATTAAAAAACTTAGCCCGGATTACTATTGTGGCGTGCTATGTTAACTTTTATAATATCATAAATATGAAAAAAAAATCTGTAGTATTCTTTAAAGGTACGTACCTTGGAAATAAATTTAAAGAAGTTATAAAGAATACTACAGCAAAAGAAAATAACCTTATTATCACAGAGCCAACAAAAAAAATTAATAAACTGATTTATCTTATTGAAAGTAAAATAAAAGAAGTAGAACCTCTTTAACCGGACAATATTCTAAATGATTTTTTAGAAATTGAAAAAAATAAATACGAAAAAACCTTCAATCGTATAAAAAACAATAACAAAAAGAAATTTAGTCATCTGATCTCCCGCATACCACAAAATAATACAAAAATAAACACAACAAATTGGTTAGAGAATCTATCCAACACGCAAATCCCTGAAGATGTGTCTGAGGTGTTAGCTCTTGGTAAAACCTTCTCCTTACCTATAATTAACGGGAAGCATTTACCATATGCGGATTACATCGCCTCTGTAGAATCAGCTATTTACGACAAAACTGATCAAACTAAAATAATATTAGAGCAGACGTTGTTAACATTATTACCAATCATAAAGTCAAAATTTGTCATAAAAAAAAAATAAAAAACAATAAACTGCAAAACAATATCCAAAAAAAAATTAAGCAAAACAAAAAATTCGTTAAAGAAAACCCACAAATAGCAATTCTCCAATCGGATAAAAGCAATAAGACTATTATTATAAATACAGATAAGTATGATAAAAAATTAAAGGAACTTTTAAGTGAAACAATTACAGCAAATTAAAAGCCGATCCAACTAACACTCTCCAAAATGAAAACAATAATTTTGTAAAATAAATATTACAAAAAAACTTCAAAAATATATGGGCTTCCGAAACTACGCAAGCCCGACATACCTCTAAGACCAATAGTATCAGTCACCCCTATAAAAATTATCTAAATATCTGTCAAAATATATGTCGAACGTAACTGGCGGAAATGATTATTGCATAAGAGTAGTGTGTTAAAGAGAGTGAGTCCTCACGGAGGAGGTAATTTATTCCTCCGTGAGGGCTCTCTCTCTTTTGATTACTGAGGAGTCTCTCATCATGCAATTAATATATTTCCTATCCTTATCTACATATATGTTGACCTTGCGTTATATCGACTTTCAACCGACCCTGACTTTTCCCCTTCCCTCTTAAATAAACATAACAAAACCAGCAGTTCTGTTAGTATTTCTTCATTTCACAGTTTAGTTTTCTATGGATGAACTGAAATTAAGAAATCGAGTACCCAAGAGAGTCAATTCAGAAATAGTTAGTTCGGACACAGTTACTTGAAAAAAAAAACTGAAGTGCAATTCAAAGCGTAATGTCTTATTTGTTTCAATCCTTTGGAAAAAGAAAACATTTGCACACCAAATTATTGTAAACAAATTTTGTTTAGATTGCTTAACAGAATGGTTAAAAAGGAAGGATTTTTGCCCATTGTGTAGAAGTTATTGTGATTACTTTAATATAAAATATACTAATCAAGAAAGATTTGTTGTGAAAGAAACTAAATCAATTGTAGATATTTTTGAAACTATTCTACATGATGATAATATTGATGATGATGATGATGATGAAGTAGTTCATATCATCCCCAGAACATCAATGTGAGAAATTAGTGGAAATTTTGTGTTTAGAAGGAACATTAATACTTATCATCATTCAGTCGCTGTCAGTTATATACATTAAGAGTTATGGATGAGGCTGTGAAAGAGTTACATGAAGAATTTAGCCAATAATTATTATAATGCTATGCATAGCAGACCATAATATGTTGACTTTTATTGTGAGTTTGCAGAACATTATTCGAAAGTTGCGTCAATTGTGCTCAATATTTCAAAAATTTCAATGTAGTTTGCAGTCGAACTGAAACAATTCAGTCGCTGTCAGATTTTTTGCTGAAGTGGTTAGTTTGAAGAAATATATAGGAGATCCAACTATATTAGATGTGATAAAAGTAGCAGAAGACGAACTGGGAGAACTTCAATTTGAAGTGTTTGTGTAAGAAATGAAGAACTTTGCGTTAGAACTGTATGAAAACTTTCTGATGTCGGAAGCCTGTTCGCGCTTTTATGCACTTGCGGGAAATTATGCTGAAGCTCAAGATATACTGTGGTATGAGAACTATATGCAACATGCTGAGTTTTGTGTGGTGTAGTGGCGTATAACCGATATTCCAATTAATGCAGTGGTGATTTTTCATTAACCATGCAGCTTGCTTGTGTGCTTCAGGAGAAAGAGGATTCAAAGGAAATGGTTGCTTGAAAACAGAATGACTTTTTTTCTCCATCATAGGCAGCCAATTCTTTAGGTAGAAATTTATTCTTATCATCTTTGAACGCTTGAATATCCAAAACTAATCTCATATTTTTAAAGTAGCAAACTTTTTAAACACAAAGTTTTTATTGGAATATCATTCAATACGTTTATCAGTTCTTCTAATTTTTTAATGAAAATGTCTAATTTCTTGAACATATTGTAAGATCATTGCTTCATGAACTAATTTAAGAACCTGCTTAGAGTTGCTCTATCTCTAAATGATCTTATACAACTAGGACATATTTCTTCAAATGTTAAATAAATGTAGTGCTTCAAGAGGGTGGGGGTGAAAAATTTTATCTAAATGTAATATTAAGAGCAACTCGAAAATTAACGTTGTTTAACAAGTTTAGTGAGTGGGTTGTAAGTGAAAACTTTATCATGTAATATTGAACAATACGCTGAAGTATCTTTTTCTAAATCTTTGTTTAGTTCAAATTCTACTCTCATTACTACAGGTCCAGCTTGTAAAGATTCCTTTTGATGTGAGCAATTTATATATGCAATATGTTTAGTGAACCACCTTTCAACACGAGCATTAAACTTTGATTTAAAATCGCTTGGATCAAATAAAGGTTTTTCGGTTTTTGCATAGTAAGAAGATCGAAATTGGGAATACTTTTCATACAATATAGCATATTTAATATTACTTGTGTCCAGGAGAAGATCATTATAGGGGTATCTTTCAGAATTAAAAAAACTTAATAATATTTCTCAAGTTTATATCATTAAATTCACTCATACACTTTTCTCCTGCTGGTACGCAACTATAACATGACGAGGAGTTTCAACCCTAGTAGATGTCTTAACAGGCCAATTGTGTCTGGATGTTCCGGATATTCAACTAATTCCCAACTTCTAAATGCAATAACTAAATCTATTCCCTTATCAATAATTTTTGTTAATGACAATTCTTGAGGGATCGCTACTGAATATGTGGTATATTCCAAGTTAGTTTGTGAAGAATAATTTTTGGTATTTCATTTGAATCGGTAGTTATAATAGCATTATTGTCATTGTTATCTCGCACAAGTATTAGCTCCTGTTTTGCGTTTAATATAACTTTCCTATAGTCTTCAAAGAAACCCATCAACATTTTAAGAGGAATGCAAACATTAAATAAACCAGTTTTTTCATCAACTAATGTATGTGCTATCTTTGGTGACCATCCTGCATTTTTTAATTTGTCAGATTCATTTGTATTATATGAGAGGTAACCTTTTAGAGTGGATGTTAATCCAACATCCCTTACAGAATCTATAGTAACCTCATTCAATTGATATCTTATTTCTCTAAAGAGAAATGCTATCCCATTGTTTACAAGAGATAGTGTGTTAGAAACTGTTCCATCTGCTTTAGATAATTTTCCCTCTATGTAAAGAAAACTTTCACAGGGAAGAGTATTCTTTTCAATTTCATGAACGGGAATTAGTATTTCATCATTTTTGCTTAATTTTGTTGGCAAATATGGCTCATAAGAATGCAACTCTGAGTGAGTAATAGAATTGGCAATATAAAGTTTTTCAATAACATTAAGGATACTCATTTTAAAAGTTTAAGTCCAAGTGATTTAAAAAACTGTTTGTTTGTATTTGTTAGTCTATTAGCGTTGACTCTATTACTAAACTTAACTTTATTATGTTTAGCTTTATATGTTTTTGAATTTGTTGTATATTGGCTGTTGATTGAATATCGTTTCTATTATAAAAAATAACCATTATGAATTTAGTTTTTTACATGTAATCTTAATGAAACAGTTTTTTTCGAAAATTCACAAAATCGAGATTCTGATCTAATATTTTAACAGTAATTTTGTCTATTGCTTTCACTATTACCGGAAAATAAATAATAATTTGAGGACTTTCAATTATTTTAAATCCTGGCGAAACGTTAGGGTAAAATTGATGTATTATATGGACAGGCCTTCCGTTCAAATAGGAACCTTCAGCAATACGGCAATCTATGCATATGGAATTAACTTTTATAATTTCAGCTGGATTGTCAGATAATTTACTTTTTCCATCACCTTTCACCTTTAATAGTTTGGTTTTTAAATCCTAAAATTTTTCCAATAGTTCCATCATTAAAAGTAATATCTACTGTAGATTTAATTTCAGATTGTAAAGTGTTATGATTAGCATATAAGTGAAAAGATATACCTTTTTTATCAAAAATTGTTTGTAGAAATTTATTTATATCGCCTATTTCATAACTACCAGCAGGTATTTCAACATAATTGTTTGCATTCCCATAATAAAGTTTGTTATTAGTTTCATCAATGTTGGGAATGGCATTAAAAGTTTCAAAATTTGTTAGCCCTATAACATAATCTGAGTCTTCACCTAAGTAAATTGGTGGATTAAATGATGCAAAAAGTTCACTACTTTGAACTGAAAGAGCTATTGTAAATGGCATGTCAGTTCCCACAACCTCTTTAAAATAAAGAATAGTTCATAATTACATGTTTATATAAAGAAATTGTAGACAAAGTTGCCCACATATTGATGAATCATATGATTGATAGGAATCATGATTATAAAAGATGTTATTTTTGCAGCCATGGCTAAAGAAGTATGATATTATTTCTGCAGGTGGTCTTAAACCTCCAAAACTATCAAAATAAATAATTTGTTTACCGTGCTTTACATAAGCTGTCCAATGAGATGCCGGACGCATGGAGGTAAGTAACACCCTGTTTAGTATTCGGTAACCCGTCTGACAACGGTTCGGTTTTTTAAATGTAACACCCGTGGTTGTATGGATGTGTGCTTTATTGGGTGTTACTTACCCTCGTTATTAAGCCTATTACTATCTTGTAAATAATTATTTTAGGGCATGGAAATATTAAAACATGAGTATATAGGTGCAAAATATAATTAATATTGTTATAATAATATAAATTATACTGTGCGTTTGTAATGTAGCAGATAAAAACAATAAAAGGGTGAATATTTGTCGAAAAACTTCGAACACTAATTTAATGTAGCGGAACATCTTTCTCATTATTTGTATAGTTGTAGAACATCCAAAAATCCAAAAAGAAGGCCACGTTTCACATTTTTAAATAACACTATATATTACCTATTTTTATATGTTTTTTTTTGCAAAATATCAAAGAATTTAATGATATATATTACATGCTATATTTAAGTTTAGCAGTTGAGATGTAAACGATTAATGCTCGATTGTACATTTCAAGCTTAAGCTATGGTTCAGCTAAACGCGACTGATAGTTAAACTCATTCATTTAAAATACATTGCTGTCAAAATTTTTAAAAGTTTCATAATACTAATGAGATTCTGACAGCAATGTATTTTAATGAGTCAGCTCAACTCTCAGTCCAGCTTAGCTAAACCAAGATTTGAATGTAAAATCGGGTATAAAAAAAATTAAAAGCCTTAATTTGAGAGGTTAAAGCACTAAATTTATTTTACTATCTGAAGAAATCGTTTACACTTTTCCACCATAACTTTTTAAAATCTGTCTCCACAAATTTAGTTTACCACTGATACAAAAATTAAAAATCTGACAACAGTTGAGAGTTGAAATTATGTGAACTGCGCGTTATTAAATATAGTTTTAAAAGTTGAGATAAGTGGAAACCTGCCGTTTCTTTTTAAGTTAAATAGGTTTAACATTATAATTTCTTATAATCAAGAAACTGAAAAGAAGTAATCCAAATATAGCATGTGTAATAAAGTAATTTGACGTATTTAAATAAAAAAATAAAATATGGCAATTTTATGGTATCCCATTTAAAGACCTAAATTGTGGAGGAATATATTTTTTATCAAGCTTTCTGTATAGCTTCCGTAAAAATAAATAGAAATCAAAAG
>JAEQML010045911.1:0-62160 GCA_016904865.1 Pissodes strobi | reverse complement strand
ATAATGTTATTCTGTGTTGACCGCACCCCTGATGAGTGACCGCATGACATTTGTCAAAAATTCAGTTGTTTATTTCAATTTTTCGATATTGGGGCGGCAGGAGGGGGTGGTCAGATGCGGTCATGATGAAATAATGTTACTCAGTGTTGACCGCACCCCTAATGAGTGACCGCATGAAATCTGTCAAAAAATCAGTTGTTTGTTTCAATTTTTCGAGATTGGGGCGGCTGGAGGGGGGGTCAGACGCGGTCATGACGTAATAATATTATTCTGTGTTGAGCGCACCCCTGATAAGTGACCGCATCAAATCTGCCTAAAAATCAGTTGTATATTTCAATTTTTCCAAATTGGGGCGGCAGGTGGGGGCGGTCAGAGGCGGTTATGCTGTAAAAATGTTTTGTTGGGTTGACAGCATCTCTGTTGAGTGACCGCACTTCAATAAGTTATTCCCTACCGTAAAATTAAATTATTATATTTTGCTGATCAGCAAAATAGGTACACCCTACAGCAAAGTTTAAATTAGGGCAAAGTTGCGCAATTTATTGCCCAGTATTTTGACATTTTGAAGCTCGAGTACTTCCGGAGATATCCGCGAAAAACCGAAATTATCGATTTTTGTTTTTAATTTTTTATTTTTGGAAATATCAAAAAAATATTAACATTTTCTAGAGGCGCTTTTTAACGGTCTACCCTAAGATGTCAGTTTTCCAAATCAACGTTTCGATTTCTCGGAACCATCATCAAGCCATTTTTTTTCGAGATTTTTTTTAAATACTGACCTGTAGTTTTTATCAATTTTTTGTCATATTTGGGGGGTAATTTGGTAAAATCCATCACCAGATATTTTTAAATTGTAGGACAAAATTACCTACCGGAGTTTTTTTTTTTAATTTGAGATATCAACTATTAGTTTTGTAAATTGTTTGAGGTGTTCATTTTGTTAATAATACCTACAAGTTAAAAATATTTGGTGATGGATTTTACGAAATTACTCCAATTATATATGCAAAAAAATTATAGTTCCCTATTTAAAAAAAATACCTGATGATGGTTCTGAGAAATCGAAACGTTGAGTTAGAAAACTGACAAGGTCCTAGGATAGATCGTTAAAAAGTGCCTGTAGAAAGTGTCATTATTTTTTTGATATTGCCAAAAATAACGTCACAAAATATTAAAAAGTAAATTCGAAGTTTTCGGTTTTTCTCGGATATCTCCGGAATTACTCGAGATATCTCAAATATCAAAATGTCAAAATACTGGGCACTAAATTGTGCAACTTTGCCCCGATTTAAACTTTGCTGTATCCGAGGCTGATCTCTTACCGTTTACGAGATCCCAATAATAGTGAGAACCGAATTTATTTCACCCTGTATAATATAAATTCTAATTAACTTTTTTGGAACAATTTCCCCGATTTGGTATTCAAAAAAAACGAGCATTGACTGAGAGAATGTGACTCAAGAAATTGGAGAAATATAGGTTGCTTACTTTCAGCCGAGCTTTCAGCACACCTATATGAAGTTGCCAGGTATAAACAGGTGAGCAAGCGTTATTAATATACCCTCATCAGTCATTCAATCGATTTTTTTTATGAAATGAAAGGTTATTTTATTCCCTGCCCAACAGTATTAGGTTGCCTTGGCAAAAGTTTGTCACATCCATGTTTGCCTAGATTTTAGATGTTAGGTTTTGACCGCGAGCGTGGAGAGTGACGGGGATCCAGAGAGGCATTTTGTCAGTAACGCTTACAATTTAAAAATATCTGGTGATGGATTTTACCAAAATACCCCCTAAATAAATATTCAAAAAACTTGATAAAAACTATAGGTCCGTATTTAAAAAAATTGGCTTGATGATGGTTCTGAGAAATCGAACCGTTGATTTAGAAAACTGACATCTTAGGGTAGACCGTTAAAAAGTGCCTCTAGAAAGTGTTAATATTTTTTTGATATTTCCATATTACAAAAATAACGACAGATAAAATTAAAAACAAAAATCGAAAATTTCGGTTTTCGCGGATATCTCCGGAAGTACTCGAGATATCTCAAACTTCAAAATTTCAAAATACTGGGCACTAAATTGCGCAACTTTGCCGCAATTTAAACTTTGCTGTATCTTTTACCGTTTACGAGATCCCAATCGTGGGAAGCGAATTTGTTTCACCCTGTATAACGGCATCGGCACGCGCTAGGCAACTCGTTTGCGATTTATCAATATATATTATCTAACATACAATCTTTGTCATCGTCAAATAACAGATGAAGGTATATGTTTCTAATACCGGATTTTACTAGCTTTATTTTTTTTAAAAGTTGTTGATACGAAATTTGTTAAAAATGCAAATACTCGATTGAGAAAACTTTTTTGGTTTTAGAGATAGATGTATATAGTAAGCGACAAATTTGTAGCCAAAAAACCGAAGAAGCTTTTTTAGTAAAGTAAAGGACATAGGACACTTTTAGCTTTTACCCGCGGCTTCACTTGCGTTGATTATTACGGTTAGTTTTAATCCTATTTTCCACTCGTAAAATACTTAACCGATCATCATTAAATTTTGTACAGATATTTCCAAGAGTATAGTAAAGGACATATGACACTTATAGCTTTTACCCTCGTGTTCACTTGCGTTGATTTTTACCGTTAGTTTTAATCCTATTTTCCACGCGTAAACTACTTAACCGATCATCATCAAGTTTTGTAAAGATATTTTCAAGAGTGTAGTAAAGGACCTAGAACACTTTTAACTTTTACCCGCAGCTTCACTTGCGTTGATTTTTACGGTTAGTTTTAATCCTAGTTTCCACGCGTAAACCACTTAACCGATCATCATCAAATTTTGTACAGATATTTCCAAGAGTAGGGTCAGTCGAGGTAATAGTGAGACTGAAAAAATTTTAGGCAAAAAAATACACAGAGGTGGATTTTATAGAGGTGAAATCGTCCTTTTTGTATTTTCAAGAATTATTTAACCATGGTATTATTTGTTAACATTATGTTACTATGTTTAAAAACTTTTACTTAGCTGCTTGCGCCTTAATTTTTTTTTTATAATAAATAATTATTTGATACCAGTATAAAAAGGCTGAAAAACTTTAATTCTTCTGGTTTAAACTTTTGTGCCTCCATCTCTCATTTATGCGCTTAAACTTGATTTAAGCATTGGATTTCGTTACTAGTGGTGTCCCGTAGTGGCTTGCAGAAGAACTGCTCTAAAACCTTGAACCAACCGCCTACAGAAACCGATAAAGTGAAGAGGCAAAAATTAGACAAAACAAAATGCAAATGTGAGACACACAAGAAGGCAAAACTGGGACACCTGAGGTACCTGGCCCAGTCGCATCTAGCCCCCAAACTGGTCCTTCAAATATTAAGTAATAAGCATCAAAACACTGCAACTTTTTGTAAAGCCAAACGTCTTCAAAACACTGAAAGTAGTTCCGCTGTTCCTTTGAAAATTTGCTATTACGCTACCCCACGAAGAAAAGTAGATACTAGGGCCAAAATTGTGACGTCAGAGGAGTTTTTAGAATGTATTAAATCAATGACAGATCGAAAACGTGCTATAGAAAATTAAAAAGCAGAAAAAAAGAAACCAAAAATGAAAAGACAAAAGAAAAACTGAAACCGAAATTAATTACGAAGTCAATAATCGATTCTTCCGATGAGTCTAACGCATCATAGGAAGCAAGTGGTGAAAGCCATGGAGGAGATGATTTTACTGGGCCTAGTTATGAAACTACAGAGATTTATACAGTGGAGACGATTGGTTGAAAGACGGTGACTTTATACTGGCAGAATTTAAGGGAGGAAAAAGGAATAAATACACATATAAATACGCGTGTATCATACAAAATATTACAGGGATGGAACTTCATGTAATGGCCATGAACGCTATTGATACATCACATACAATTCAAAACCAACGAAGACGACATTTTCTTCTATTAGTTTTAGTTCTGTTATAGGCAAGTTGCCTACTCCAGGTATAATTATCTCAGGTGAAAGGGTCAAGTATACCTTTAAAAATCCAGTTGATGCCAATGAATATTAATACCTACATAATTTAGTTTACTTACTGCCAATTTTTTTACAAAAAAATATGTTTAACTTACCATTTTTGCTAAGCATCGTTTTAAGCTCGGTTTTAAGTTAGATAAGTATTGAAATATATTTTGGTAAATGTATTTTGAAATATTATACAATATTGTTATTAGCCTACTTATCTCGGTACTTATTTTGTTTATGTTTCGTACTTTTCCGAGTTAAAAAAAAATAATAAAAAAGTGTCTTTATTTTGAGATGCTCTGTCTCACTATTACCATTCCAAATCCCTAAACCTTATAGTAACTGAAATATCATCGTGTCTTATATTTGCCTTCGTGCTGTCTCATTTTTAGATTTTCATGAAGGCAAAAATGATACACACATTTTGTTTTTAAAGAAATCATCAACATTATTAACTTTTTACACTAGTATTTTATGTACTGGCACCTATTACAGTTAATCTTGTAAATACTTAATTTTTACGATTTTTAATTTAAGATGTAGACTCAAAAGTTATGAAAAGTGTCTCATATTTACCTAGACTGACCCTATAGTAAAGGACATAGGACACTTTTAGCTTTTACCCGCAGCTTCACTTGCGTTGATTTTTACGGTTAGTTTTAATTCTATTTTCCACTCGTAAACTGCTTAGCCGATCATCATGAAATTTTGTACAGATATTTTCAACAGTATAGTAAAGGACATAGGACACTTTTAGCTTTTACCCGCGGCTTCACTTGCGTTGATTATTACGGTTAGTTTTAATACTATTTTCCACGCGTAAACTACTTAACCAATCATCATTAAATATTGTACAAATATTTTCAAGAGTATAGTAAAGGACATAGGACACTTTTAACGTTTTCTCGCGGCTTCGCTCGCGTTGATTTTTACGGTTAGTTTTAATCCTATTTTCCTCGCGTAAACTTCTTAACCGATCATCATGAAATTTTGTACAGATATTTTCAAGAGTATAGGAAAGGTCATAGAACACTTTTAGCTTTTCCCGCGGCTTCGCTCGCGTTGATTATTGCGGTTAGTTTTAATCCGATTTTCCATGAGTAAACTACTTAACCGATCATCATTAAATTTTGCACACATGTTTTCGAGAGTATAGTAAAGGACTTAGGGCACTTTTAGCTTTTACCCGCAGCTTCGCTTGCGTTGATTTTTACGGTTAGTTTTAATCCTATTTTTTATTTTCTTGAGGTTATACCTATGGAGGGTTATATTTGTAAAAAAAATTTTTGTTGATTTTGGGCATGCCGTGGGTGAGTTTTGGTTATTTTTTGTTCGTTGCGCCCCTGTAGCGAGCAGAGGGCTTTGTGTGAAGTGTAATATTAGACATTCTAATGCTTGTTCTAATGCAAACGTTACAAATGAAAACATTAAACAACGCGCGTCAGGCGGTATGCAGTGACGGAACCGTTAGTGTAAAACGTGTTCGTTCTAGCGTCAGAATATAGGCAACCAATTCCAAGTAAGTGGTGGCCTATATTCAGGGTTCACGCGGCCTAAGGTGGCATTAGATTTTCATGTCGATGATGTCGATATAGGTTATGTTTACACATCAGTGCCTCGAGTACTAGCAGACCCGCTCAATTTTTTTATATTACCCATATATTTTATACCTATTATAATATTACTTGTTATCTATTTCCGAGTCTATTTCTTTTCAGATATTATTTTTTGTTGTTAATGTCTATTAGGTTTTGTTAGGTACTGTCTATCCTGTTATTTCTTATGGATAAAATAAAAGAAAAATGCCTGGTACTAGTTCTTATTAAATTTCAATAAAAACAAATAAATAATACTCTATTCACTATACAGCATTCTTAGCAAATATTATGAGTCATCCGATACTGAGTATCGGTATCGGCACAGCCCTAATTAGGACCGATATCAACGATGTACTTACTCAATGTTTCTGTCTTTCTTTGGACTCGCCTTTACCGAAAAAAGAGCCCAATTGTACTATAACAATTCATGTGCCGCCAGTTTACTTCGGCTTATTTAAAAAAATTACATCACCCTGAAGTAAGCCAAGATGGTGCTGGAAATTGTATTCTCCTTGAAGAAATATTTTAAATGTTTGTTGTAAGATCAAACCTCCAGAACAAATAATTAATCAGTCAGTAATAAACCGAATGTCTTAGAAGATTCGTCAGATGATGAGCATTATAAGATCCTTTACACAAATAGTGCACTATATAAAAATCGGCCTTTCCCATTGGTCGATCCGCATGGCCCTCCGCTCGCTTCGCTCGCTACGGGGGCTCAAGAAAAGGAAACTAACCAGGTGCTAACCCAATCTAACCCAAGACATACCCAAAATCAAGAAAAAGATCTGTTTAGAAACATAATAAAAAAAATAAAAAAAAGCAACGGGGTTCGAACCCGCGTTTTCCAGGTGAGACCCAACGATCTAAACATCTACACCACAAGCGCTCTTGATAGAAATCGATTGCATCACGCAGACATATCGTAATACGAGATGGATCGACCAATAGGAGAGGTCGATTTTTACATAGTGCACTATTTGTGTAAAGGATCTTTAAATGCAGATGATGATATGGGTAATTTTTTAAATGAGCACGATTATGGTCTAAATTATGAGTCCTTGTCCCAATACAGTTTAGAGGTCATAACTTACATTGCAGGATTTGTTTCATTCCAGCATTGATGCTATAATAATTTTAAAAAAAACCGAACAGTTTTTAAGAACCGAGTCAGGTAGTATGATTAATAAAGAAATTTTATCAATAAAAGTATTAAAATATTTTGTTAATAAAGATGTTTTTCAAAATATGCCAGAACATGACCTTATTCCAATATAGAGTCATATGGTCTTATCAATTAAAGCAATTTTTAATACGTATTTGACAACTAGGATGAATTTTATTTGTAAAAATGCAGTAAAGGCGGAAAAAGTTACAAATAAGTTAATATTATTTAAATGACAATAAATGTTTTTTCACAAAAAGTGTTTGCATTTTTTACTACTCCAAAAAACACAAGTGATTTTGTATATACGAGTAGATGATTTTCATTAAATAAAAATAAATAACAAGCACCATTCTTATTTATATTTTAACAGATTCTTTTAACAAAATAGAAAAAAACTATACAATTTAAATCTAATTGTTTGTATTTTTCTATCTCACGTTTTTTTTTATACATGGTACCAAAATTATGTTTGTTGTACCGGCAATTACTGCAACAGAAGAATACGAATGAATAACATGCTATTATCCAGGTACGAAGAAAATGCTACTTTTAAATATTGTCTGGTTAATAATTTAGTTAAAAAAATATAGAATAATGAAAAATATAAATATATTTTTGCAAATTACAATTTTGCATGTTCAAGTAATTTAATCTTTATATTCAAAGAATACCCGTTTAAATCTGCACGCGATCTCCACACCTGAAGCGGAAGGAGTAGTCTGTCATATGCAACAACCCTTTAAATATGCCAGAATAATATTTAAACCCATATTTTAGTGATATGCTCGTTCCTAGAGCTTTATATTCAAAGAATAAAAATGTAAATATTAGATAGGCAGGCATACTTACCTCTTTTACTAATAATATACTGGAAGAAACTTTTTCAAGTTGGTCTTCTTCAGCAGTCTCAAAATCTTCATCGTTAGATTTTGCGCAGTCACTTGACTCAGTTGCCATTTCAATATTATGGAACAAAAATTGTAATATCTACATTAAAAATTACAACAAACTATAGGCTAAAATTCGCAAAAGTTGAAAAAAAATTAACCGCATGAAAAATTTGGAACATTCTCGTCGGAAGTCACATTGACTATAGACATCAAGGTAAACTCCACGCCCAGATATTTAATTGTTTAGATTGTAGCCATAGAAACCAACATAGAATAGATCAATGACGAAATAGCCCTATGAACGGAATAAAGTGGATAACAAAAAAATCAGCGACGGCGGAAAGTTTTTTAACCTCATTTTTAATTTGTTGTAACCTCGGTTGCAACTTTTGAAAAAAATATATTTTTTGAACGCGGTTCTCGAATCCCGAAAGCTCCTTTTGTCGAAATTTTAATAAGACATGACTCTCAATAATTTTATCCTATACAAGACTGAACACAAAATTGGACGTACACCACGCTCAAGAACAAGGGAAGTGCTTTTAATGATCTGCGAATAGGCCGATATGTTGCTTTAAAACTGGAAAATAAGTAGCGGGCTTGTGCATTAGTGCTCTAGGATAGATAAAGCTCTAAAACTGGAAAATAAGTAGCGGGCTTGTGCATTAGTGCTCTAGGATAGATAAACTGCTCACAAATGTATGGTTTATAATTTCGTATATAGCTTTAATCGAGGCTTTAATTTAAACCTTAACCACCAAAAATGGTTTAAGATCCTGATGAGTACCAGATTGTTATCATTTAACAAGATCACACAGGCGAATTTTACCTAAAAGCTGGCAAAAAATATTTTGATTATCAATTTGATACAAAAATGTACTGAAGTCTCGACTGAAGTGGTCTTAAAGCTCTTAATTAGAGTGGACAATAAAAAAATATGTATATCTAACAGCCAAAGTGCGCTTGTCACTGAGAATTGGGTAGGACTGTAGTTATTAACCGAGAAATAAAAAAAAAGTTGAATATTTAAAGAAAAATATAGTATATTTTACATATAATGTACTATAATTTACATAATACAACATATACTAAAATTAAATAAACAATATTAAAATTTTTATTCATGGTCTTCGTCCCCACTAATATCTATATCACTATCATTTTTTCTCCGATTAGGGGTTCGTCAAAAAATGCCAAAACTTGCAAAGGATACTGTTTAAGTTTCCTTACAGATATTTTTTTCATACTAGATATTAGAGGATCTGATGATACTAAAAGATTATTTCATATTTTGCTCCCAAGCGACAATGGAATTCTCGAAATCTTTTAATATCCTTATTTCTTGATTCCTGGGCTTCTTCTCCAAGTTGCCCAATTGGAATCATGAAATATGCAATAATTTATGTAGAAGGTATTAATATTTTATGTACAGGGTGTTCGGTTATATTTTGAACAGTCTACAAGCTTTATTTTTAAAGATATGGAAACATGGTAAATACAAAAGTTTTAGGATTTTGTCTCAACCGCCACGATTTGTCATCCTTGAATATACAGGGTGTGCCATGTAGCAGTGGTAAATATCAACTTTGTTATTTTAAATGGAACACCGGGAACACCCTGTATATTTTACGTTTGTTGCAAAGAGTGTTTTTTTCCGGATTTCAAAAATATATAGTTTGTCTATGTTCAGTTTAACAGTTATTCCATAAATTTAACAAAACCGTAGAAAAGTTATCCGTTCTGCCGTATAGTAAAAATATAGGCGGCTTTGAATTCAAGTTTTTATTTTAATACGGCTGCTCTGTCCCTTACTTGGCAACTGTTTGACTTTATTTTTTTAATTATGGGGTTTTCTGAACAAGAAAAAGGAAATATTATAAAAATATACTTTGGAGGAAATAATTTCCGTGAAACATGAAATCAATACAGGAGAGAATATCCTAATTTAGTTGCTCCCTTAACATCTGCAATTTACTATATTGTGAAAAGTTTTGAGAACAGAAAAACTTTGATAAGCAAGAAGGGAACGGTCATCAGAAGTGGAGAAACGGACTTGGAAATATTGTTATATTTTGAAGGTATGGGAATTTATAATCTTTTATTATAATGTTTTCAGTAAAATAATATCAACATTTTTTGTAGAAGACCCAGAACGATCCATCGAAGACGCGATGTTAAACTTAAATAAAAAAAGATGGAAAATATATGAAATATGAAACCCTAAAATACTACAAGTATAGAGCTTATAAGTTCAGACCAGTACAAAACTTAACATACTTAAATAAAATACAGAGGGTTGCATTTTGTCGAGAAATGATGAGAAGGATACAGCATGATCCAAATATCTGTAGGAAAATTCTTTTTAGCGACGAAGCTGCATTTACAACATCAGGTATGTTTAACAGAAATAACAAGCATTTTTGGGCAACCACCAACCCTTATAAAAAATAAATTGTGAGGATTCAGAGTCGAAAGTCTATTCACATTTGGTGCGGCATGATAGATACTACAGCTTTGGGGCCTGTAGTAATAGAAAATAATTTGAACGGCCAAAGATATTTAATTTAGCTCTACTATGAAACGAGATCGAAAAGCTCCTTGAAGAGTTACCTCTTCGGCTTTCAAATAACATTATTTGGCACCAGGACGGAGCCCCTCCACATAATTATATCGAAAGTTGTCGAATATCTTAATAATAAATATAATTTATGGATAGAAAGACGGGGGCATATAAATTGGCCTGCGAATAGCCCAAACCTCTCGCCTCTAGATTTGTTTTTACATGGGGCTACCTTAAAAATAAAATCTATTAAAATAGACCAAAACACTATTCCCGAATTGGCCAACAGAATACAAGCCGAAATAAACTTAAATGAATACAATCCAGAATTCGCATTTAAAGCAATAACATGTAAATTCCCAGAATTATTACAAAAATGCATAATAAGTAAATCAAGGTAGTTGGATAGATTAAATAAATTGTAAAAATTGTACTCTTAATTATTACATAATTAAATTTGGCTTCTGTATTGTTTTCTTAATTTGAACTTTAATATAGTTATTGTAACTTAACATTAAAACATACACCAAAAACTTGTTTGTTAATTTTCTTATGCTAACAGCTGTCAAATAATCTGCTCCTATTAATTCGGATGATTATTTTCAACAAATTATCAACTAAGTATGTGGCATAGCGGCCATATTATTATTAAAGGAAAAACTATTGAATTCAAAGTATATTCAAGGAAGAAGAATCGAATCCTAAAACTTTTGTATTTACCATTTTTCTATATCTCTAAAAATAAAGCCTGTAAACCCCCTTTCAAAATATAGCCGAACACCCTGTACAGATGTTGGCATGTTGTACCAAGGATACAGCTTGACCAACAGTTTTGCCGTTTCTTCACAATAATCTTTAAAACTATCAATCTTGGTATGGTAACCACTACATCTACATATGATCAGCAACACTATTCTGAATCGAGATATTAGCTTAACATCTACTTCTGTGATTTTCGCAGATTTTTCGGGTTCCTCAAAAAAACGCCGATATGTATTGCCATCATTAGTGCTTCCAAAGCCAGGCTTTGGTTTATCGAGAGTAACCCCATTTCTTTTAAAAAGGCATCTTGGATTCGTTTCTTGTTGTTTGCTACATTTTCTTGATTTTATTTACCCCTGGCCTGCCATGCTTAATAGCCATTTTCATTTTGTGCGGAACGTGTAGCAAACATTCAAAAGACCGAATCTAGCCGATACCTCGACTTGTCAGAAATCTCTTGTTGTAAACACTTATCTATATCATTAAAATTTTTGGCTGTCAATCTACAAATGTACCACCTTTGGGTGGAAGGATTTTCGGTAATAGCGTTGTCTATCATAGTAAAATATAAAGAATGATTTTATATGTATATCTCCTAACTGAACATTAAGCTTTGTTGGCTCAAGAATAGATATTTGGCTATCAATATATTTCTTTTCCGCTACGGAAAGCTCTGTCGTTTCGTGCCTAAATTGTATACGAATTGGCCTACAAAATCTGGGAGAGGAAGTTCTAGGGTTCTGCCAAATAATGAAATGGTCTTTGGAATTTGGATCCCCATTAATCAATTTTATTGGGACCATTTATGTAAGAAATATACCTACACTGACAAAAAAAATTATTTGATCCAAATAAAAATGGAGTTTATTCAAGCAAATATTTGTTTGCTAATGGCCAAACAAATATTTGTTTGAATAAAAAATAATATTTATTTGATTTATTTTTAAGATTTTCATTGTTTTGAAATAAATAGTTATTATGAACAAACAATATGATTTAATAATCGTTGTTCACATCAAACAAAAATAACTTTAAAACAAATAAAATTATTTTGATTCAAATAAGAGAAATTATTTCGTAGACGTAAACAACCTAAAAACATTTGGCATTGGAGCATCAGTTGTCATTCATCTTTCGTACCACATGCAAAAAGAAGGACACAAATTGTATTTCGACAATCCATTTCAACTTATTCACATTTACATTAGTACTAGATGGTGTTAAATGCAAATCGAAATGAAGTTGGGCGGTTTCTAATGCCCTGGTTGATTCAAATGCTTGAGGTAAACTTCGAGTCTTATTCTCAAGCAGTCGCTGTCTTATTTGTTTTGATCAACCCATTTGTTTTAATGCTAATGCTTCAAGTCTTAAAAGGTGAAAAATCTATGCTGCCGGTACAGTAAGAGTACAGGTTTAGCAAGCGTCCACTATTGGATGATGGAATAAGGAATTAAAACAAGGAGGTAGGAGGTCTCGTGATGAGTTGACAACTGGTGATGTTGCATTAGTTAAAATGGATAGATAACCGTACAGTAGTCCTCGCTTTGAATTTTGTAGGTGTTAGAGAGAAAGACTTGGTTCCTAGGTGAGATAAAACCGCGAAATACGTGGATGTCACAAGGCCGAAATTGTAAAATTATATAATCGCTCAATGGGTGGCGTGGATCAAATGCTCGGATTGTATCAAAACTACGTTCGTTCCAAAAAAAAATTAAGATGGGTCTTTTAGACTTCCGTTTACGTTTGATAAAAGTTCGTAAACCTGCTCAAGCTTCAGGAACAAGGAGAAGGCCAAGCAGCGGAACACAGGAGGGGCCGAGGTCCAAAATTCCAAAACGTAATGAGGAACTCAAGTTATGTTCAAGAAGTACAATACGATTCCGTAGATCCTCATCTTGATGACAGTAAAGAAGGAAAGCGGTGCAAAAGTAGCGAATGTAACAAAAAGGCGCATTTCTTTTGTCATAAGTGTTCAATTTATCTTGATAACATTTTGATTCGCTGTAACTTTTATTTTAAAGATATCAAATAAACAAAATGTATATAAGGTTGCTAACCAAGTTTTTCAAAGTTACACATAAAACAAAACACTAACAATTTTCTGACATATAAGCCTACTTTATATTTTTTAAAATGGAACAGCCTGTATATTACTACATTTTTGGACTCTCTAGAGAAATCTAAATACATTTCGTGTATAATATCCGTGTATAGGGCTGTTTACGAAATATTGACAGTTTAAAGTCGGGTATTTTGACATTTTGACATGCTCTAAAATCGTAACCGACTTAGATTTTTCTAGAGAGTCTAAAAATGTAATAATATACAGGGTGTTCTATTTAAAAAAATGGAGTAGGCTTATATGTCAGAAAATTGTTAGTGTTTTGTTTTATATGTAACTTAGAAAAAAAACTTGGCCACCAACCCTACATTTTGTTTTTTTTGTTAACCTTGATATCTTGAAAAACAAAAAAGTTACAGCGAATGAAAATGTTATCAAGATAATTGAACGCACGGTAGATACGTTATGTATAAAAATAGAAATTGTTTCGTTATCTATCATAAGGCGGTTTTACATTCGGTTTTTTCGGAGTTTTCTTGCTGCAACTTTTATTGCTGCAAGTTTTTGACGCGATAAATTGCTACTTCAGCTTTACATTCGGCAATTTTCCTTGCATTGCAATCAAAACTACCAACTTGAAAATATAAACACATAAGCATCTGATGTTAAAGTTAAACTATTTATTTTCTACTTACTCTGCTTTCAAGCATCCACTACACACCATAAGGTATTATTCACGTTGGGTATAGGGTATGTATAGGTTAATAGTTTTATAAATATAAAATAAACTATATATGTCACATTTTATTAAGGTTGGCAATGACAAAAATAACTAAAAAACTACCAAAACTGCGATGCAACGCGCAAGTAAATTAGAACTGGTTCTATTTTCTGCAAGTGCAATCAAATTGCAGCAAGTTGTCAAAAATTGTTCATTTGCGCTTGCGTGCTTTAACGAAAAATTGCCGAATGTAAAACGGGCTATAGAAAATCATTTTGTTAAACTCATGTTTATTTACTTTTCTGATTTACTTAGTGTTTTTAATACCTATATGTACTTAGTATTTTTTACAACCATTAAAACATTTTGTACATAATTATGCACAATGCACATGATTATATTTTTCAAATAACAAATAAAAAGAAATAATACTTGCTAGCTAGGGCCTTTGCAGGCACAAATTAATTAATTATTTACACAGAAATAATTTTTTCCGCATTAAAAATATATGACGTCTTAAGGAGTTAAGAAAAATGTGAGACAAAATAAAGATGCACCTCTTGTGGAAGAATTCCAACTAAACTGCTGGCCATTTGCTTTCGAGCAAGGAAAATTTCGCCTAAATTTAAAACTAAATATTTTCTTAACCAGAAATGATAGCGACCTACGGTTTTAAATGATTAATAGGCTTATCCCTTAGGAAAAACTTTCCAATGTTGGATATTTCTTAAACTTTGAAAAAATATTATATACAGGGTGTGAAAGAAGACGCTGCTTTTTGCTCCAATTTCAATAGCATGCAACTTTCACAAGAATTTTTTTAAATTTTGCCACTGTACGTCAATTGAATCACTGGTTCATAGCAAAGAAAGTAGTTTGTCAAATTTTTGATATCTGCTATATTTTAAGAGATATTGAGTTTTTGTAAAACCTTGATTTTTTCAACATTTTTGTAGCTAGACCCCATTGTGCGTTATATCGTGCAAATTTTATAAGTAATTATCATTATACCTTACGAAAAGCTTTTTTATGTTCAGTAAAAAAATTGTACCTAAATAATTGGCCTACTTATAATCACTTATACTAGGGTTTATTAGTAGCTCACAACATTTCCCGATTGCTTTGTATTGGAAAGTACTCGCCTCTAGATTTAGCAAGTTTTATCCTTATTTTTAATTTTTTAATATTGCACTGTATCTACATGTATATCTTACAGTGTAAAAATTTAAAAAATTATAATTTTTGGAAAAATTTTATTTATTTATTTCTAATACAGCACTATTCCTAACTTGTTTTGAAAACCTTTAAAATTAAATATCACTAGTGATGTGTTTCATTTTGCGAGCGAGTACTTTCCAATACAAAACAATGGTGAAAAATTACAAGATCAATCGACTTACCTGTAAGGAAGATCGATCGGAATTATCCGAGCATCTCCGCCATCTCTCATTACACTTTGTAGTATACAACTTTTTCCCAATCGGTACAATTTTTAAAGAAGTTATCTAAAAACATGGTGATTCAGGCGACCCTGGCTAGCCGCTCGAGCTGATGCGTCATTACAATTTTGGTTCGTGAGATTTTTGATTACATTGCATTTGGGGTGATAGGGAGAAGGTAAAGACTGGGTGGGTTTGTAATGAGGGATGGCGGAGAAGCTCGGATAATTCCGATCGATCTTCCTTACAGGTAAGTCGATTGATCTTGTAATTATCCTTCGCATCTCCGCCATCCCTCATTACACTTTGTAGATGTTTAAAGTATTTGCGATGTAATCTACATTAACTGAAAATTGCGAGTTTTCTGTAGTCCGAGATTTGTAAGGCCCTTTTTATAAACTAAAATTCAAATTTATAACCATTAGATTTAATAACACACATCATGAAGGTACATATATCATGTTTAACGCTTAACTGATATTAACCTTTAACTTATTTTTAATACTATACCAATATTCTTATGTAATATGATAACAAGTTGGTAAGTAAGTTTTAATTGTAGCTTAATATTTATGATTCCTTAGAATTTATGGTTCAATAAACAAGATGCCAATCCAGTGGGATTACCCACGCCAAGTTTTTTATAGAATTTCGAGAATACTTTTGATTTTTCTGTCGAGCCAGCTGTCTTCTGAATGGTTTGTAATGTAACTCCCATTCTTTGAGCTGCTGAAGTTGCCCCGTGTCGCGTGCTGTGTGCCCCAAAGATTTCCGTGTTTATACTGCTGGCTTTTAGTATTAACTGGACCCATCTGCTAATGGCTTGAATGCTGTCTGGGTGATAAGGCTTTTTGTGAGTGAGTATTACATTTTGTTTGGTTTTGCTACTTGTGGTATCGATTGCATCTGCAAATGCAACGATCTATTAGCATATTTACAGTATCTGTCAATGCCGTAATTCCTGTTTACAAAAAAAATAGGTATGTTCACTAGCTGCAACTGCAATTGCAGACAGTGGAGGGTACGATCGATTGTATCTGCTAATACAACGAACTATTCACCTTTTATTGACTGGTAGCACCCTTTTTCCTTTTGTGCGTTCTATGTAAGTCTCTAATAGTGTGGCTATATATAGTTCAGGTTGATTAATAAAATAAGGTAATATCAAACTAGGTTGAAGCGTGTTTAAGCCACTTGCTGTTATTTTATCCGGGAATCTGATTTCAATTATGTATTCATATTTAAAAATATTGTCTATTTTTACTTCCGCGTTGTCCGTGATTTGTGGGCCGTTATTAGTATTAAGAGTGTTAGTAGCTTTAAAGTTAGATTTGTAGATTTAAGAATTCGTGAGGGTACAGGGTGTTCACCCATAATGTCCCCCCCCTTTAACTTTGTTAATTTTTAAGCTACAAAAAAAATAAAAAAAAAAAACGAAATTGTAGGGTTTTTTATGTAGTTTTTGCACACGAAAGCAAAAAAACAAAAAATTGTATAGTATACAGGGTAGATCAAAAAGAACCATTTTTTTAAATCTAGCCCCCATTTTTTATTCGATTTTTCGATTCTACCTAAAATTCTAAGGATTTTTAATATAACACA
This sequence comes from Pissodes strobi, assembly GCA_016904865.1. Taxonomy (NCBI): domain Eukaryota; kingdom Metazoa; phylum Arthropoda; class Insecta; order Coleoptera; family Curculionidae; genus Pissodes; species Pissodes strobi. The sequence continues at coordinate 45,353 of JAEQML010045911.1, read as the reverse complement.
CTATATGCCTATTCCTAATACTTTAGGAGTTATTGACAGTTGAAGTCGCTATTTTTTAATCATAATAATAATTCTTTAATCATTTTTAAAACCGAAGATACAAAATCACTACTCGAAGCAATGAGGTCGAATTGAGGAAACTCAATATTTACACCTCAATGAGTTCAAAAGCTGAACAAAAAGTTATATTCTTAGGTGGCTGTTGCCATAAAAAAATAAAAGAACAAACAAAATAGCGAATTCAACTGTCAATAACTCTTAAAGTATTAGGAATGGGCATATAGTGTGTTATATTAAAAATCCTTAGAATTTCACGTAGAATCGATAAATCGACTAAAAAATGGGGGCTAGATTTAAAAAAATGTTTCTTTTTGATCTACCCTGTATACTGTACAATTTTTTGTTTTTTCCTTTACGTGTGCAAAAACTACATTAAAAACCCTACAATTTTGTTTTTTATTTTTTTTGTAGCTTAAAAATTAACAAAGTTAAAGGGGGGGGACATTATGGGTGAACACCCTGTACATGCTCTTTAAGGGCTATAGAACTGGGTAGGAATCCCAAGTAATTGAGTATTTTGATTTTGGGGGTCTTATGTTAAATGTTCCATTGAGAAACAGTTTTATAACCGCTTCGTCTTTTGTTTGAGTAGGATGACTCCGAAGACAATTGAATGTTTAGGAGCTCAAGAATAAGTTTACGGTTTTATTATATATTTGTTGGCGCTTAGAAAAACAGAAATTCCCCTATTTATTGGAAGTATTTCCGTATTGTTTGAGGGCGCTATATGTCAATGAAGAAATAATCACTTTTATCGCTTCATTAGGTACGCTTTGTTATAGAAAAGCTCTCCTGACAATGAGGAAGTTTCATAATTTTTTTTTTATTTATTTATTTTTTATTTTTTATTTTTTTTATTTTTATTATTGCTGATTTCGATAGCCCTTGAAAAATAAGTGAACACATGTTTTTTCTTTTTCCCTAAGCCGAAAAATGAGGCAGATACAACGGCTTGAGATGTGCTTATGACGTCATAATACACATGAATTGTTGCGTCACACCATGCATAGTATATCTATATATACAAAACTAAAAACTGGTATGGCTCTTGTAATATTCATCTTTAGTGGAAATAAAAAAATACGTATCAAATTTTTTTTTTTTCTTTTTTTTTTTTTCACTGTTGTATAGTTTGCAATAAAAATAATCAGTTTAATTTCTCAGGAACTTCCTAATTTCCCTACAGCAGAGAAATTTTCTTCCACAATGGTTGTTTCTCTCCGCAAGGAGATGTGAGTTAGTATTTTTCAGGGTAAAGATAATAGACTGTTCTGCCAGTAGCTCCCTTTTCTCTTGTATAAACCCCAAAAGTGAGCATGGTTGCCGGGGAATAACTACGCTTTTTTCGGAATTTATATAAAACCTAAATCTTGTAATGTTTATGTAATTTTATTTATACTTTTAAGCAATTCTCTTTTGAATTACCAATAACTAGTCAATTGTCTAAGTAGAGTACAGTTTTTATACCCTTTAATTTTACATATCTTACAACTGGTTTCAATTTTGTGAAAAGATATGGAGCTGTACATAAACCAAATGAAACACAATTAAATTGGTATAGTACGTTGCAAAAAACGAATCTTAACAACTTTTTTGACTACTGTGCATAGGGATAAGGAAATATGCATCTTTAAGAGATCATTTTTCCCCAAGAATGCGTATTTTGAAATTAAAATTTTTGCCGTCCTATGTAGTCTTCTACTTTGCTAACCGGAGTGGTGTCCTATTGAAAGGGATTTTATAATCCTGTACCCACTCTATTATTGAACTGCTTACCTTTAATTTCTGCTAATTTTGAACGTATTCTAGTTCAGACGGTTGGCTAATTAAATTATTGAAAGGGAGGCTAAGGCACTAATCCCACGGACTATAGTTGTTTCTGTAATTGATACAGTAGTTGTCTTGGCAGGATTTAGTACTCTCTTCGAGATTTAATTTTGATGGTCTGAGGACATTGCAGTTGGCAGCTGGTGGATACTTCTCTATCATACTGTTTTTTTTTCATCTTTTAGTTTAAACTATCTGAGTATGTAGTTCTGGCCTCGCAGGTGTGATTTTTTTCCCTACACCTACACAGCTAGGTGGTCGTTACTTTGTTCAGGACCATCTGGTGCTTCTGATGTTGGTAAGTTTTGATTCGGATAAGTTATTTCCTCACCTAGCGTGAGAGGATCTTCTAATGCATTTGCAAATGCAAAAGAGTTTCCTTGGTTTTGCTACTTATGATATCGATTGCATCTGCAAATGCAACGATATATTAGCCTATTTACAGCATCTGCAAATGCTGCAATTTCTGTTTTTGAACAGAAAAACAGGTTCATGAATATGTTCACTATCTGTAACTGCAATTGCAGACAGTGGGTACGATCGATTGTATCTGCTAATACAACGAACTATTCACCTTTTTGCTTGCTACTTAACCCTGGTTATGCTTTCGACTGTATCTGCAAATGCAACGATTTTTTAGCATATTTACAGTATCTGCAAATACTGTAATTTCTGTTTTGAATAAAAAGCAAGAGTGTAATAATTCGCTACCTCCAATGCAATGATTTTATGTAAGAGGGTTGCAATAGTATGGTGGTTATTTGTTTTTGTATCTGCAAATACATAGCACTATACCGTTTTATTTTTGTCAGTACATATATCCTTTACATCGGCAAATGTAGAGATATAGTGTGCCTCTAACTACTTTTACATAATATACCTACTGGGGTGGAGGCTGTTGGGGGCCCTTCACATCTGCAAATGTGAAGGCCAATTTTAGTTAAAGTTAGTCGCATCTGCAAATGCGAATTTGTAAATAGGTATTATTATTATTTATTAACATCTCCTGCAAGCAATGTTTACTCCAATTTTTCCCCTCACCGGACGGCTCATGTCAACACGAATTGTTTAAAAGTAATGTGTTCCGGTATTACATTGCTTCGACAAAGCCGAACGATAACATTCCGCCTTTTTCCCTTAATTTTGGGTTAGTTTTGGTTAGCACTTTTAGTTTTTGTTGATTGAGCCTCCGTTGCGAGCAAAGCCAACGGAGGGCCATGCAAAGCTATAATAATACCCAACTTGGGATTTAGTCGCTCGTAAATTATGCGTCAGCTTGCCTTTGTGGTTAGTTTTTAGAGGTTAATTTCGTGAGAAAAGGGCACTCTTCGACTTGCTCAAAATTTTATTTTTTATTTATTCATTTATTTTTTTTTTTGAAAAGTATTTGTTAATACAGTAATAGCAATAATTACAATATATATAGTCCTTATTCCTCTAGACAGTGTTTTTGAACACTGGTATTCAGGATAATTGCATTTTAGTAATAGTAACAGTATGATTTCCTATAAACTCTCTAGTATTGTGGCTATGAATATCCTTTGAAAATATTATGATAATATTTTAATTTTGAGTTTTATTTCTTATCCTGTAAATAAGTTTATTCTGTTCAAATTTTAATACCTTATGTAGTTGCCATACTCTTAAATTTTCATATAGATCTGCAGGATGAGTCAGTGGATCATAATTAAATATAACTTTGTTTTTTGTTTTGAAATATTTGCATCGAATCGAATTGTAGTTTATAGTCCCACATGTGCCCCATACGGGGATCAAATATCGAAAAACGAATGATACGAAGGCATTATAACCATTTGTTTCTATTTTTTATATTTCTTTATATGGTATTAACGTTTTATTCTATATAAAACATTAATAAATGTGCAGGCCGACCGGTATATATTTCCTCCTTTTAATTGTGTTATGCAAACACTTTTTGTGATTGAATAGTATTTCTTTGGTAGGATGTACGATTAGACGAGATTACTAGAGAACGGTTCGAATAGCTCGTATCGTTAACTGTTGCTTATTACTTATTCATTTCGATATAATATATTTCAATTCCGAATATATTGTTTGATTCTGTGCACAGACGACAAATAAATGTAACAATGTTTTGTCATGCCCTCGTATATAAATAACAGTTTGTTAGTATAATTCAAATCGCAGTGAGCACATTTAATTTTTGTTTACTGCTTCATTCGCATTTTTGACTGTAACCCGTTCGCACTCTATTTTATTCTAATAAGTATAGTTAGTTTTAGAAGTTTGAGAGTATTTTCCATTTCAATTTTATTAAGTAAAAAAATAAGGGTTACAAGTGTCATATTTATTCATAATACTCAGTTTAGTATTATACACATTTAGTTTGCTTTTATACGAGAGATTCTGTTTTTATATATTTAAAATAACCAGGTATTTATGTATATTTGAAATTTTGGCATATAATCTTATATGGAACTCACCCCCTGATTCGCTTCTGCCGATGAATATTGCCCCCTTTTTTCGCCTTCTTTGCGAGCAAGACCTATCACTAACACTTCACTATACTAGAAATACGATTTCTAGGCATTTTTCTTTTTAAAACCAAAAGAAAGAACCGATTTACGGATTCTTGCTTGTCACCGACCGGTACAAAATTGTAATGACGCATCAGCTCGAGCGGCTAGCCAGGGTCGGCTGAATCACCATGTTTTTAGATAACTTCTTTAAAAATTGTACCGATTGGGAAAAAGTTGTATACTACAAAGTGTAATGAGGGATGGCGGAGATGCGAAGGATAATGTCTTATATGTCTATATAGTGATTATAAGTACGCCACTGCACATCATACCATTTAGGTACAATTTTTTTACTGAACATAAACAGGCTTCTTGGAAGGTATTATAATCAGTTACAAAGTTTGCACGGTACAACGCACAGTGCCAAAAAGTTGAAAAAAAACAAGGTTTTATAAAAAAAAATCGATATCTCTTAAAATATAGCAGATATCAAAAATTTGACAGACTGCTTTCTTTGCTATGGACCAGTGATTCAATTGATGTACAGTGACAAAATTTAAAAAAATTATTATGAAAGTTACATGCTATTGAAATTGGAGCAAAAACCACCGCCTTCTTTGACACCCTGTATATAAAATTTTTTGACAGTTTAAAAAAAATCTAACATTGGAAATTTTCTCTTAAGGGACAAATCTATTGACCATTAAAAACCAGAGATCGATATCATGTCTGGTTAAGAACATATTTCCTTTTAAATTTAGGCGAAATTTTTGTTGCTCGAAAGCAAATGGCCAGCAGTTTAGTAGAACCTAACTCAGATTACGCTCATATTAGATTACCCAGCGTAAATGAAAATACTCGTCAATTGGCTCCTAGAGGTAATCCTCTACTACTAGAACAATTAGCTGCTATAAATGACATTCAATTACAGTCAACAAGTCAGCAAGAGGATACTCATATTTCTGATTTCCCAATGAACTTAGCAGATACAGAAACAGAATCATGTTTCTCTCAAGGACTAACTCAAACAAAGAACATTTCAAAGAATTTCATGAAAATGCCTGCATATTTAAAAGATTTTATAAGAAACTATGCGGGGAAGAATGTTATCTATTATACTTATATATTAACTATTTTGTACCTTCATATTACTTACCTACTTAATTACCTTAAATGATTATAGTTGTAATATTGTCATGCTAGTGTCAGTATTTGTGTTCTTAGTTTATTAAAGCCTATATTCTCGAGTTCTATTTACTACATAATCCAAAATTTTACACTACTTAATTATTTTCCCTGTGCCTGGGTAGTATGAAAGTATCACCTATGGCATCCATCACTGTATCGTTCCAGTCAACGTGGTTCCAAGCCATCAGTAGTGATAAGATTGTATAATGAAGGAAAGAGCAGGGCACTTTCCAGGGAAAGAAATATGGCGCCTGATATTACTAACTTCTTATGAAACAACATTTCGCTAAATGACAAAACAGTCAAAACACACTCACGTTTCACTTAGGTATACAGTTGTAATTTCACCCTTATAACTTTGTGAATGTATCTATAATATTCAGATAAGGTACATTTCTGCCAGTTTGAATTAGCTTTGGTTCGTCTGTGACAGTTTATTGTATACGAACAAAAACTAATCTAACTATTAATAAATAAAATGAATCTAATTTGTTGTTGCGCTCGAACATCAGATTTTCGAGCTAACACATAACTTCCTTTCACCAGGTAATTCGTTACAATTCGGCAACGTAGCACCAGGGCCGCAGATCCTGTCAAGCCAGTGAATTGTTCCCGAAAGGGGCCCGATCGCGTCCGAAAGGGCCGAAAATGGCGTCCACCCTCACGCGGCGCTTACATAATTGCGCTTTCGGGGATCGAGCAGAACCTGCCAGACAATCTTTCGGTTTTGTACTTTTAACGTCAGCTGAGAAGACGTTAAGGTAAAGTGGAAGTTACAAAGTGACACAGCTTATTAAAAATGTATAAGCCGATTTAAAAAATAAAAGATCAAAAATGTACATTAAAAATATTATTTTTAATGAAAAAATACGTTGCTTGCTATGGATCTGTTGGGCGCATGGTAAAGTGGTAAAAACATTCCGTAAACTGTTTTATGTTACAATTATGCAGGCGGGACATTCTTTATCAAAATATACGGCATGTACAAAAAAATTATGTGTGTATTTGGAAAAAATACTAGGAGGTAATTTCCCTAGTGCATCCACCTGATTTTTCGGAGAAGCGAGTTTTTAAGTAATTTAGTTTCACAAATAATACATAAGTGTTGGTGGATTTAAAAATCCGAGCCGAAAACGAGGATTTTTTCACTCGCCCGAGGCATATTCGGCAAGATTAATTCTTGAGCAAGAAAATAAAAGAGGGCGTGTTATTTAAATTACTTTTTTCTACATATATGTTAAAAATGGAACTTTTAACACTGTCTACTAAACGTTACTTTAAGGCACCAGTGCCATAAAATACCTACTTTAAGGCACTAATGTCGTAAAATGTGAATTTTTTCAAAAAATCGTTAAAAAATATTTCTCTTTTATTTATTTACACTTGTATTAATAGTACAATTTGAACAACTTGAAAAATGAACTCCTTTCCAGTTCTGCTGTTCTTCGTGGTTGAGGAGGATTGAACAGAAACCACAGCATGGCCAGTTGATGTTGAAGCATCATGGGCTGATGTCGTTTTTACTGTAAGCAATTTTTGAGCAATAGAATTTAAATTTTCCAAGGAATCCACGATGTACTCCCAGTAAGCTCGCAGAGGAACAACGAAGGCAATAGTACTGTTGAATTTGGAAGTTGCAAAAATTTTCTTCAGATTTCTGGTACATTTACCTTTTCCATATCTTAGGAAGAGCCGCCGATGTCCGACATCTGCTGAACGAAGATCAGTATATTTGCGATAAAAATACGAATAAAATTTTTTAACGATAGTGAAATTTCGTGGTACCTTGGTTTTGGTATCTGATATTTTAATATCTAATGCAGTGGTAATTGTTTACTATATGGGCGTACTTTAAACTGTCAAACTGGATAAAAATGCCCATTTTAAAACGTTTTTTGATTGCGGGAACCCATTTTAACCAATATTTATTTTATACTAAATCAGCGACCGTTTATTAAATAATTACCCCTGGCCTAATTGTTTACTATATGGGCGCAAGCTAAATTTTGCGATTTTTGTATTTTAAAGTGTCAAACTCGATAAAAATGTGCATTTTAAATTATTTTTTGATAGTGGAAACACAGTGAAGAGACAAGCGCCAAGCGCGCTCTCTTTACTCTGATTAATTGGTGTTAGTTTGGGTTTTTTCGGTTAGTCTGGGTTGATTTCGGTTAGTGTTGGTTAGTTTGGAATAGCTGTGGTTGATTTGGGGTTAATCTGCATTTGTTTTGGTTAGTCTGGGTTAGTTTTGGTTAGTCCGTGTTAATCTTGGCTAATGCTGGTTAGACTGAGTTGGTTTTGGTTAGTTTGGGTTAGTGTTGATTTGTGTTATATTGCGCAAGCCTGGGCGAAATCATTTTAATTAATTTGTGTTAGTTTGGGTTAGTTGAGCCAGTAAAATATGGCGTTAAGGGTAGGGCGGAAATATTTCGGTTAGTTTGGGTTAGTTTAGCATTAGTTATTTTTTCCGATTTGCCTAATTATAGTTGACTTCAATAGTTTTGGTTAGTTTTAGTTAATTGCTTAGCTTTAGTTGGTTTTCTTTAAAATTGGTTATTTAAAGCCATATTGGATAATATAGGTTTCCGTCATCAAAACGATGCGCATTTTTATCGCATTTGACAATTTAACATGTACAAGAACCGTAAAATTTTGCGTGCGCTTATATAGTACATAATTAGGCTAATATAGGTTAATATAGGTTGGCGCCGTCAAAAAACCATTTAAATTGCGCATTTTTATGCGATGCCAAATTTTGCGATTTTTTTACTTTAAACTGTAAATTAAAGTACAAAAATCGCAAAATTTAGCGTGCGCCCGTACAGTAAACTGTTATCAATGAAGCCTCCATATCTTCCACGCTGTCAAGGGTCAACTGACAAAGCTTCTTCCTGCGGCACGGTATAAATAAGTATACGGTAGGTTCAATGGAGGCAAATTTCCAATTTTGCCGACAGCGTTTGGCGACGGGGCGAATCCGGATCAATCTGGTTCGTAGCCACTGGGGGCCACCGAGGCCCCGCTACGAGAGACAGAGTGTGCAAACTCCCTGAGATTGTGTACTTTCGCATTACGCTGTCTTATAATAACCGAGGAAAGCGCATCAGCGGATACTTTTTGAATCTCTCCCTACAGACTGCTCGCTGCTGCAGGTAGAGTATTTTTTACCGTGCAGCGGATTTTGCGTTTGATGCAAAAACATCAAACGATTTTTGCTGAGTGAGTCTACTCGATATTAGTTGTACTCTGCTTGCGGCATGCACCAAATATTCCTACAATCGTAGCTACTTTCATCAGAAGGTGCTCATCGTCCACGGTGCGCACTTCAGAAACTGTTCAATTTGTCTCTAGTAAAAATTTTTGATTTTATGGCCTGGTAAAACTCTCCTTGACGCTTCAAGTAGGCAATCAGTTTAAAATGTTTGCTGATATCTACGTCGTTATTTACACGTAGCATAGCTTTGATCGTTGAATAATGGGACCAAAGAGAGGATGACTTCCATACCTTTGCCTTTTCCTCAAAATAGTCCAGGAATATATTTTCGGAATACTTTCCAGGAACGCCTTTGTTTTCTCAACATTTTATAAGGTTATTATGAGCAATCTCATATTGAATTCCTGATTTTGGTGGCAGTTAATCCAAGATAGCTCTGTTAGCAGCTTCTTTTATGTCTTTAAGTGGATCGATTTCTTGTATTTCTTGCATTTTTCGCAGATCACAACAGCTGACAGGATCTTTCAAATTTTCAATTTTTCTGCAAACAAATCAGCCAACAATGATGGTTGCTAGTTTTTATTGACAAATGTGAATTTCGATAATTTAATATAAATATACGATGGTATTAGAAACTACCTGGATGTAAGAGATTCTAAACATTTAATTTTTGATTATTGTATGCTTTTTATTGCCGTGTGTAGAAAAAATATTGTATGATATTTGTGTTAAAATCATTTTTAACAATTATATCATAAATAACTATTGCTGACAGATGTTTGTCAAAAATTTGTCCAGTAGAAAATAAAAAGTGCATAAGAAATTTTGGAAATTTTGTCTTAAGCCAACTTTTTAATAAAAACTTGAGTGCATACTCTATGCACGAATGCTTTTGTTACATATTGGCTTTAGACAAAATTTTAAAAAATTTCCGTAAGAAAATTTTGAATGCATGCGTTCTATTTTGATAGGAAATTTTTGGAGTTTAAGGCTTTAGTAAGATATAGTTTATTGAATAGTGACAATAATCTATATTAAATATAAAATTCAAATCATGATGTACTTTTTCGTTTATTAACATTGCTGGGCGGCACATTTGGAAAAACTTCGCATGTTTGTTGTTCCTGTGGCGAAGTTTCTATTCTGGCAGAAGACTGACCGGTTTGGTTTTTTCTTAAAGGAATGATTTTTTCATGGTGCTCCTCATCTAACTGAAGATACGATTTGATCGAATTAGTGTTTCCGTAGCTAGTAATTTTAATGAGTTCCTCAATACCTAATTTTGCAAGATTACTAACGGTAGTTGATCTGTTCAAATGATTGGTAATTCTTTGTAGTTTTGAGTTGAGTCCAATGCGTACAGCTGAGTCTTTGATCCATGAAAAAATGGTATTTCTGCCAATTGGAGCTGTTTTGTACCAGATATTACTGATAGCAAAATATGGATTCGACCACAATTTTTTCTTCAAATTTTGTGTTTTTCGCGGCCTTCTCATAATTAGCCTATCATAGAGGCGGACCGGACAAAACTTTCGAGGCTTTTTGCATAAGCCATTTGCTTTCGGTACAATTTGGAACCTCCTTGACTTGTCTTACAAAAAATTCGATTAAAATCAATTCTTCCATGTGGTAAAATTTGCTTCGTAACCCCGTATAGGTGCATTTTTCTGCCAATGAAAAGTTATAGTTTCGTACTCCTCCTGAATAAGAGCTGATGAACCCCATAGGAGTATTTTTCTGCCAAAAAGAAATTATAGCTTGGTACTCCTTCTGTTGAACTTTCTCGTCGCTTTTGCTAGTTTTTAAAGTTGTCTTCTTTTGGAATCTCTCGCTTTTCTCGCACTGACGCCTTTCCACCTCTCCAAGCCAATTCCACAGCCGCAATGTGGTAGAATTTTCTTTGTAACCCCCATATGAGTATCTTTCTGCTAATAAGAAGTTATAGTTTGGAACTCCTCCTGAGTAAGAGCTGTTGAACTTTCTTGTCGTTTTCCTCTAGTTTTTGAAGTTGTCTTCTTTTGAAATTTCTCGCTTTTCTCGCACTAACAAATTCGTACACTACTTTTGAAAGTAACTTATTATTCCACGTGATTTTGACAACGCATTCTTTGTAATCTTGCTGTTGGGTTTCTTTTTCATATTTCTTTAGAGTATAATTAAATTTTTCAGTGCAAACTGTTTTCTGTTAGACATTGTACCCCTTTTGCTTGCAGAAAGTTATGAACGCGACCAAATTGATGCTCTTGATTTGATTGTATTTATTGCGTCAAAATCACAAAAATGTAATTTAAAATTTGTTTGACTTTGATCTTTTTGCATTCTTTGTTATCCATAGCAGTAGTGAAACATAAACATGCCTCAATATCGACGTGGGCGACGTTAAGATCTGTCAATGTCAAAAGTCGGAAACTTTTGGAAACCTATCAGTTAATTAAAAAAAAATTCGCTTATTACCTTTGAATATTTACGGATGCCAATTTTCGGAAGTAATTGCACAAGTGCACCAAAATTACCGATAATTTTTGCATGACAGCGTGTTGTCTAAAAACTGCATGAGTTCATTTTCATATTTTGGAGAAAGAGCCCGACACCGAAGGTGGAGGGCTCTTTTTGCAAAATATGAAAATGACCGAATGCAGTTTTTCTAAGACAACACGCTCGAATGCAAAATTTTCTGGTTATTTTGATGCACGAGTGTAATTCGGGGGAATATTTCCCGAATTAGGACATGGTTTTAAAAAAATACATTTTTATTCTTTTTTATAATACAAAAACGTACATGTAACTGTAAACAAAGTACAGAGATGCAAAAAAACGTTTTTTTTTTAATCCGAAACGAGACATTTTTAATAATACCTATATATTCACTAGACTTTGACGTTATTTATAAATTGTCGCTGTCAAATTTTCATTGGAATTACCATAGATACATACGTACGATGCAATTATCGCTGTGCTCTTTCGGTTTCTACAGTGCAATTATCGCTGTAATTTTCCGAGAATTGCACTCCTCTAATGGGATTTTTTATACATGAGGGAAATATTCAGTCAAATTTGCACAAGGGAAATTTCCTGAAAGAAATACGAAAAAAAATCGCAACAGGTCCTGTCACACATTGTCCACTTAAGAACCATTTTTGACACACTAATTGAATATACAACCATTTCAAGCGGATGAATGGATATATTAGAGACATGGGGTAGAAAAACAAATAGCTATAAATGATACAAATGCAGGGAAAAATATTTGGTGTTATAAAATATATGCAAGGACCATTGAGCTGTTTAATGAAATACTAATACGAAGTAAAATGCATTCAGACTTTAATTTTGCTTGTTAATTTTTTAAGGAATTTGGCTTCAAATGACCCACAGGTCAAAGATATTTTAAATCAACATATATACAATGATAGATAAACCTATTACGGTAAATAAATTTACGGTAAAAAAAATGTTTGATAGGTATAATGCCACTATGGGTTTTTTGCTGGGATGGATGAGATAGGAGGGACGAGACAAAATTTGTTTAGAAGCAAAACTTTAAAAATGTTTTTGTATTAATTACTTTACAATAGATGTGTTGGATTTAATAGATACAAAATACCACGAATAACTTATTTTTTATAAGTTTTAACAATTTTTATTTTATGTTGTTCTGTCTGGTTCATTATCAACAATCATTTACTTTAAAAAAGTGACATGATTTGATGCCCTCTAGAGCTCTAATTTACCCCAGCGGTTATTAAGACCTGCGCTGTAAATATCAATTTTATCCTTAGGAATAAACAAAACATTTACGTTCTTAGTCTTATATGAAACAACATTGTAAAATGATTCAGCATCATTTATTACTGCTTTTCTCTCTTTAACCTTTTCCGAAGCCATTTTTTAATTTTCCTCCCACACCATCCACAGCATTTTTGCTATATGCCAACCATCTTAAACTCATTTTCCATAAAACAAGGATTCGACATAGTACATTTGTTTTTGAATTGGCCTGCGCATCCGTTCGAAAAAATATCAATACATTTTAAAGTTGAATAAGAGTTTTCCAGCCATGCAATTATATATAGAAAAAAACTCAAACCCTAACTTTGTCGAGATCGAGATAATCGCTCACAAAAGCAAAGGAATGACACTTGATTTTTACCCAAGCCACAGCAGTAAATATAGTTACTTGCTGATTGATTCAGTGGGAGCTTTGAATTTCGTCCTGGATAATGCAATAATGGTTTTAGGGAAATCCACTTGGAGGACAGTTTTTCTTCAGTCAACTTAGGTTAAGCAAACTCTTGAAATTTGCAGTCACTATGGTCTTCCAAGTGAATTTTGCCAGCATTTCCAGATCCAGCTCTGCAGACTCGCTCGGAAATCTGAAAGGGACAAGCGCATATTCGATAACGTTTTCGCCATATCCATTCATACACTCGCATGCCTCAACGTTGTAACTTAAAGATAACAGTAACTGTTTAGAACTTGGTGGAAAAGTTTCAATTTCTTTATGTATACTTTCCACCAAGTAACTCAAGTTAGCGTGGTACTTACAAATGCAAAAACTGTGGGGCATCAAAGACGGACATGTTTGGGCCGAAGTTCATAAAATTTTATTATTTTTAAAAATAATGCGTATACCTCTCACTGATAATGTCATGTCTCGTCTCTACAGATTTACCCTTCCCTCTTGATGTTTTACTGATACAACATCCCTTTTACCAGGAGCTTGGCGACTACTACCATCATGAATATAAAACTTCTCCACCTTTCCCCTTATATCATCACTTATTTTGTTGTACCCTCCACCACTTCCGCACATTTAATGAGTTAGTTTGGCATCACATAGGATGCCAATTTCGTTACAAATTCTCGGTGTTTTTGGAAGCTTTTCGGCAAAACATGCTTGATTTTTTTTAATGCCTTTCCCAGAAATTGTGGAGTTTTAAATGGGGTTTCCCTTGTTTCTGTTGCAGTCTTTTGTTACCTATTTTATTTCGATAGGCTCTTTTTCCGCTAGCATCTTTTTCTCTTTTAGCCTTCAAAACTTCCGCCGACATCAAACCATTAAGAATCTTTTCTTTGAGAGCTCTTCTATAAGTTTTTTCTTCCCTCATCATTTTCTTTAAATTTTACATGGTCGCCACACCACAAATAACATGACAGTGACAGAAGACGTCAACTTGTTTTTGCTTAGTCATGGCCGACTCCTGAAAGCAAAATGTTAAGTGAGCTCCAAAGCTATTGTGTTTATTTTAAAATGAAGAATATAGTATCGAATAAATCCTCTTCTACGTTTGGGAAGAAAATAATGTTTTTATTAAGCCAAAATGTTGTCCGGTAGTCGCATCACATATATTCCTACTGTGGAACCCTGAACCACCAGCGCGGAAGTGGAACGTGATTCGGAGAAACCACTTAGCACTTCCCAATTATGGTGGGGTGGTCTTTCACCGGGCGATGCGAGTAAGCTTATGCATCTACCACCTAGGGCGGCTTCGACTGGAAGTATCGGCCTCAGACTCATTCTCTTGGTGGTCTCTAGTCTGCCAGGGGTAAGAATGAGGTTTGTTGGATCACCCCCCCAGTGATCAGCTCCAGACTTTGTACTTTCTCCATGCATCACGGAAAATTTGAAAGGATATATGTCTTCCAATATTCTATCATGATGTTTAGGTTAAAATATGCAGATTTGTACATTTAATATTTAATTGTCTAAAATCTCATATAAAACGGTTTGAGCATGAAAACTGGGTCAGGGTACGAAAATGCGGACTGTTATTGGAGAGGCAATTTCTAGTGAATTTTAGGGCAAATTTCGAGGTAAAAGGTTTATTTTTAGCATATCATATCATAGTTGTTGTGGTAAGCAGATTTCTTTGCCTAAAATCTAATTTAAAACAATTCGAAGGCGGTGAAGTGGCCAAGGAAGAATTTTATAGTTTTTCGGACAATTTTATGGGAATATTTCGAGGTAAACATCGACGTTGTGGCAAGTAATTTCAAAATATAGAATTTTGTTGAAGTTTTCACTTTTGTCGTGTGGTCTTAAGCACACCCCGTTTTTTTAAATGCATTTCACAACTAATAATACAACATTTGTGAGCTCCCATGTTTCAACAATGATACTACATATATGTAATCGTTAAAGTTCAAACCTTTGCACTGGTGCGCACTGTCATGCACCCAGCAGTTGCACAGAGCAAGTACATAACATGCGCACGATTAGGTATGCCAATTTTTATATTATGCCGAATCGATGTCAATATGTTATTAAACGGCCGTTTTTAAATTTTTGACATCATTATTAGGGGGGAGGTGGGGTAGTTACCCTCATTAGGACCCCTACATATAAACGCGTCCATGGACCACAGTTCATGCTGCGCATGGCGTTGCCCCATATTTGATTTATTCGTCTGCCTTTTGTTCCATTTGAGAGTGGTTGCTATTGTTATACCTAACATTTTTTTGGATACAGTTAGTTATCTCATCTAATTTATATACCAATGTAACCTCGATAATGCGTCTATATTTTGGGAGGCGCGAGCATAAGCTGAATTTTATTTTTGTTAATATTTAATACACTAATACACGCAAATGCAGCGACAATATTTAGGACAGCTGTAAGAAATTGTAATGAAGTTACGTATGTATTTTTCCACATTACCTCACGCGAATGTGTGAAGGGAAACGAAGAAATATATGTATGCGTGACTGTGTGTCATGCCCACTGTTTTTGACCTATATATCAGTTAAAAGCAAACGGGTGCGTCCTAATATTCTTTTAAAAAAATCAGTATTGGGAGTACCTAATATTTACTTAGTTTCTCATCGGCCGCTATTAGAAGGCAATAAATATCAACGCTATACATAAGAAATACTCGATATTTCACGAATTTCGCCTCTTTTTCTTTAATGCCAAAAGCTGCGACTTCTCACCAGTTTCTCACCACCTAATCATAATCGACCACCCTCAGTCGGGTCGGTCGTCCACTTCTCAGATTCTCAACAGTGTTTCCCCCCCACCAACGCCCATCCATCCCAACCGCTCCCGAAAATCCTCCCCGAAAACCGGCAACGTAGCGCCGTCGATCCCTAGTGCGCGAGAATCCCATTCGGTCTAGTAGTATCGATGTGACGCGGTGTTTAAGCAGGCGGACATGCTGCCAAGTTTCTGATAGGTTTGACAACAGCGGGTGAATAGACACACTGAATCTGCGGCAAAATTTGGTGTTTCCGGGGGATTTTCGCATATTTTCGGGGCGAGATGGATCGTTCGTGAGGTAGTGAGGACCGACGGAAAATTTGTACAGTGTCAAATTGGATATATTAACCGTTTTAAGTGGTTGGTTTTTAGTGAGGGTTGTGCGGAAGAAATAGGAGCGCCTCGCGCACCCCTTTAATCGTGATTTTTGTAAGTATATTAGTTTATTTCGGTGCGAAGTTGAGCTTTTGTTAAAACTGGCTGATCGCAGAGTTTATACAGATCGATTTTAATTAAAGAATATTAATTTGAAGAATGAATAGAAGTTATAATAAATGGGTTAAAAAGACGTTGTCTTGCGCTGTTTAAACGACCTACAGTAGGGTTTATTCGATATCAGGAGAATATATTTTAATATTTGCTTTACTAAAGCCTTTTGTATGGTTTCTAGTAGAAGTGTTGTCGAAATTAACATTGGAATTGTTTTTCGCTGCCAAATATTAGGTTGGAAAAGTCACTTGTTTTGCGGTTGCGTACTTTTCCCTCCCGAAAAGCATGAGTATTGTGACATTGTTGATTTTGATTGTTTTTGGTCATATTATCATTAATTAATAGTTGCGAGGAAATCAATAAATAAAATTCATTGTATCAGTGATACATAATATACGTTAAGTTAATAAATAATTGGATTAATCATATATATAAGCTATAGTCGTAGCTAGTGCATATTAACTTGCTACCTGATAGTATCTTTCAATCTTATTTTTTTTCAGAAATATTCTGTTAATATATCAAATAGTTTGACCTTCATCAAATTTGAAAAAAAATTGCAGCATTTTATTTCTTAGCCAGATTACCGGCCAATTTGGAGATCTGTTTTGCCAGGGAATGTCCAGATACTGAGTAATTAGGACCTATAATAAATATTTAAAATAAAATAAATAAATTAAATTATTAAATAATTTAAACGTTTATTGCAAAAGATCTGTTGAACGATGAACGATAGCAATCAATCTAGTAATTAATTTACGTTGTTATATTTCTGTAATGGGTACACTAAATGTACTTCCTAAGTTCTAATTAAGATTCTAAGTTGCAATCTCGGTTGCAATGGTAAGCTGGAAGGAATTTTTAAAAGATCCATTTAAGCTAATACTGGGATAATCTCCTGGTGATTATTAGTTGCTTGCGATTTTTCAAAAGACATCAAGACCCGAGTCAACACCTTGTAATATTAGGTATTCACCTGATGGTCTTGTAGATGTGAAGCCTCCATCCATTGAAGTGGTGAATAAATAGTCGCCAGGCGATTAGTTGCTTGTAATGATTCGGAAGATAACAATTTAGACCCAGACCAATCAGGTTGATCTCGCGCTGTTGATGTATACACTTAAGACTTAGGCATGGCGCCCCACTGGAAGAACCAAAAGCAGACAACCTAAGTACAATCATAATGGATAATCTCCAGCTGCTTAGTTGTTTAGAATTATTTGAAAGATAGCACCTTGTGTTAATTAATATGCCAGTAGCCGCGGACCACCATTTACCTGAAGACCCTACATCTGAAACAAGAAACAACCAAAACGAGAAGATCAATCCCTTAGGCTTGAGGTTTCATCCGAAAGATATAATATTGTGTATCTATCTGAATAATTGCGGACAACCGGATCGTCTGGGGTTCAATCAGTTTTATCTAGTGATATTGGAATTTAGCCTTATGTCAAATCAGACGGGCCGTCGGTCGGTAACGATCTCATAATATTATGACAGAATTAATGTTGAAATAAGTTGTATTTTTTGTCGATACAAAAATGTGATCTAAGCATATTGTTCTTACTTTGAGCCAGGAAAATTCAAGAATACACTCTCAAGCAGCTGACACATCAATATCTGATATCGCGGAGGATATGACAAAAGTTGCAAAACGGTTGAAATTATTTAGCAAAATAAGGAAATATTTAGAAAACCTCGAAGAAAACGTTATACCTTCTCACTATACTTTACGAATTGATAGAAATCAACCAGCAACATTTTCTCAACAAACGCAAAGGCCAAATTTTGTGTATATTCTCTTTTTAATACCTGATTCTATAAGATCAGATAAGTACCTTTATATCAAAATGGTAGAGATATGCAATATTGTAAGGACTTACACTCCATCTGTGACAATATATTAAAAACTGTTAAATAAAGTAATGGTGCTTATAGAAGTTACTACGTAAACATTGATGAAACATGATGCTTAGGAAAGAGGGAAGTAGAAAAGTACGCTAGATGGAACTATATTAATAGAAAGTATTAAGCAGGGAGTGGTGTAAGGTACGTTATTGTCGATGCAGATGATATAAAGACAGCCTTTATTATAGTCATATGAATTACAGAAACAGACTTCAAACCACACGTTTGAAATAACTCCCAAAATATCCAATAAGAAAAAATAATTTAATAGTAACAAAAAAATAATAATAATAAACAAATATCTATTAAAATAAGAGTTATAATAGAGATTCATTCAGATAATAAATACACATTATTACACAACATAATGGAACAATCTTCAAAGAAATTTTTTAACAATATTTTTAAACCTACTACTCACGTTGCAAGAGGTGGCTTTGCCTCGCATATAATTATAATTTGTAGGTACGCTCTCAGAACAGAACCAGAATGTTGAATTTGGTCTGTGCCATGTTAAAGTACAGTTTATTTATAGCAGTACCGCGTTTTCCTTTCGTCAATGTTTTCCACCTTCCAAAATAAAGCTCTATTATGATCAACATGTTTTCTTTCTCTTTTCCAAAAAATACATAGGTGTAAAATTGGTAAAGGAATAAAAATAAATGACTTTTTATACCGGCGCACATCCAAGCTTAATATCAAATAATCATCAATCAATCATTATTATTCGGGAAAACCTGTTATTACAACCTTGTGAACGATAGTAGCCACCTCAGTAGGTACCAAAGACTTGTTTATACTAGTATATCAGCAGCAAAATGCCCAAAAACCCATTTTGTAAATAACAGCTAAAATCTGCAGTATACAATGAAAAAGAAGTCGGTTCAGTAATCTACCTTGCAGTGCTCCTTTATTTACTGTTGGGTAACAAGGATAAAACCGAGGATAAAACTGACTCTTCACTCCCACCACATGATATATTATAACTCAAAAAGCCTAAAATACCTTAAAATGGTGGATGATTTGCCCACATCGCTGTCCCGTATCGTATCAGGAATATGTAATAAGGCCCTGTTCTTTGAAATCTTGATTTTATAGTTGGCAAAACTTGAAGTTGATCAACACCAATTTTTCCAGTATCATGGATATAGTAGGCAATACACTAGTAAGGCGACACCAGGTTGTATTTTCGGAAGAATTTACTTCAAAAGTAGGAATCATATTTGTATTTTTCAAACTAAAAATAGGACGTCTATTGCATTTATTTATCGACCATGTAACATGACGTCGTAACGTGTTACGTGAAATAACATTTTCAGGTGAACGTTACGAGGTAGGTTTTCTATTTAAAATTGCCTTTTCAATCGATTCTGCGATGAGACTGGCTCATCGAAAATGCTGACACAATTTTCTAATATAATATCTCTAATAATCATATGAACACTGGAAATTTTAAGTAATTGTTTAGAATTGCGTTTAATGCCAAATAATTATCAAATATAAGCGAACATTCGCCATGGAAAAAGGTCCAAAAATAGAACTCTTACAGAGTTACTCAAGAAAGTAGGTAATGTCCACTATCAAATTTGCTTGATCTATATACATCTTTATAGTATCAACATGGTTTAACGAAAATATGTATGCGATACCTTCGAAACATTGTGGCCGGAAAACATGTTTAGGGCATTATACGAGAAATTCCAACTTTCATCTAAATTTTCAACAATAAATTTTCGAGACAACACCAGAAGCAAATATATTTTTAGATGGAAATAAATTTTTATGAAATATCTTGAGCCTTAGCCTATTTAAGCATAGAAAAAATATAATATTTTAAGAATCAAAATGACATCTATCCTGTAGTAGGTTTGACCGTGAGCCATTTAAGATAATCTGTAGTATCATGTCGAGGATGTGGCACACCTGCTAATTGAAGCTTCATTTTAGAACAAATTTAGCAACATTGGCATGAATCAAATAGTACCAACTAAAAATATGCAAATAGATTGTCGATCTTCGGATTTAATATATTTCCATACTCCACTAGATAATTTCCCTGTAAAGAAATTTTATTTTAAACTACAAATGGGTTAGTTGGGTTAGAAGTTTTGTCAAAATCCACTTTAAAACGAAACATGAAAATACAAACGAGACGAAAATGAATATAACAGAAAGCTCGAAAGAAAGTATCCCATAAAATGCACAGTGTGGATATGTTGTGAGCCGAAAAAAATATCAAATTGATTAAATTAGGGCAACGTTGATTATTTAAATGATTAGATCCTACGATGTACTCTGAAGAAGGATCTTCTTTATTACCATTTCTTTCAAATATCTATTGTTCCCGAGATTTTTCCTCATGGAAAAAGCGAAGGACAGATGAAACCAATTAAGTTTTCCTATTTGTTATTAAATATAACTTGTTCTCTACATTTTGATATCATCAACTTAAACATTTGATGCACTAATCAGCAAAAATAACTTTATGGTACAAATCCAGCACCCGCCCTGGAATATTGCCAGAACCAGATACACTAAGATGATAATTGTATCATAAATCTAGATCGAATTGTACACAATAGTCGAAAGCCGAGAACAAAACCTAACCCAAAAATCGGTGGACTATTTCACCCCTCGACACGCGGCTGGCAAAGCCATGCCGAAAACACGCCGGGCGGAGGGCACCACGCATACGTATATTAAAAATCAATACGTAGAAGAGCGCACCGACTTGTTTTGACGTTTGTCGAATTTTTGGGGAGACATATAGGAAAAACGTGCTGTTGATGCCGGAAGATGGAAACAGAAAATGTATAGGTGGGTTTTTATTTGTTATTTCTGCAAAGTGATAGGGAGAGTCGTCTAGGGATAAATGCGAAAATAAACTTGAAGTAGAAGCGTATAGAAAAGAAATTCATTTGGAAAGTTCTTGCCTTCTTGTTTAATTCGTAGATTCCAGCCGAGAGTATAATCGTACAAAGTTAATGCGAAGACTGAATCTGTTGTAGTAGTAATAAAGAATCCGTATTAAACTAGTATCATGTCGAATTCATATATTAAAATATTTTGATTACTTCGAATTTATCGGTTTGATAGGGAATACTGAATCGGATTTTATGAACTTACGAGGGAGGCTTTTAATAGCAGCTGTGAGACGATGACCAGCGAGAATGATTCGTAATCGAAAACTAATTCGTAACGATTGTTCGTTAATGTCCAGACCGCCTGACGTAAATCATCGTAACCGACAACCGTGTCATCTCATTGGTTCCGTATCGCCCTCTTATGATGTTTACCTAGTTGTTAACCATTTTACTAAGTTATAATTGATAGTTGAGATGTGCATACGGAACCGGATAATTCATCGGTTTCCGCAACTTAGAATTCACTAGTTCGATGTGGATTCTAAACAGGATCGTTAATGGTTCGAAATGTGTATCGTGTGAGTGCTTTTTATTTCTGCAATAATGATAATGGCGATGGAACATAACCTAAGCTGGATTTATTATACTTGCTCACATCCCTTGTACTGAAAAGAGAGAAAACGTGAAAGTAATATTTTTTTTTGTTTAATAACTCTTGATATCTCAATCCGTGATAATTGCATCATACCAAACATACCTATAACGACATCAAGTGACGTCGGACCGGGTTTTGCACAGACTGATTTCCTAAAGTTGAATCATCAAAACCTGGATAATCCAATTTTTTTCCTAGATTTTTTTTACGACTTAATCCACCAGCGCTGTTGGTCTATCTCTACATTTTTTAGTTTTTATCGACACACCAAACATTTGAAAACTTAGACTCAATTAAAAAATTTATATGGAATTTTTGAGCTGAAATACTTGGAAAACAAGCTGCTTTTTGCGATAGATGGAAATAGAGAAACATTCTGGGTACATGTTGGGTTAAATATATTTCCGTTCCTTGGAAAAAGCGGATAAATCTATTTTTTGCCTTTATATTTATTGTTAATGCAAATTAAAGAAATAACTGCTTAGGGAAGGACGGGGTTAAAAGTGCAATTTTTGAGATTGTTTGCTATATCTGCTAGGAATATTGAAGTTTATGGAATAAAAATGATCACAAACTACTGTCATAATATATATTTGATCTATTATATAATTCTTTATTTTATATGTGTAACACCTAAAGGCATTAATACAATATATTTTTAGAAATCAGCCAATTTGCAATTTTTAACGGTAAAGGTAGTGAGGCTGAAAGTGCACACAATTTAGAAAGGGAGTAGTATTCTGCAAAAATTATCATAATTACCTTTTAATGATGGCTTTTATTTAAGAAAACTTTGGTATTATGAAACAGCAACATACGCAAAACAGCAAGCAGCAAACATACACAACGCAAATTTAGGGTTGTTCGAAACATTTTTAAAATAACTGTTTTGATTGTCGCCTCTTTTACAATGAAGGCACACATAAAAAGGACCACAATGTGGTATACACTGTGTCCAATATCCACAAGTTTGTCACTGAATTCAGCACTCATGCCATGCTCACGGAAAAGGCTTCACAACAAACTAAATAAACACAGTCTTATAATTCATCCGATAACGTATCTTTGTTAGAAAGAGGACCTTTCTTGTTATAAGTTTTTCTTCGATAAATTTTTCTTTTGTTTTGCCGGTAGTGAATTTCGGTCTGAAAATCAAGAACTTTCCGTGACACAACAGTGCTTTTTACGTTACTTTTCTTGCTGCTACTTTGGTCTTTTCCTTAAAGCTTCCTTCTTCGGAGTATTCGTTAGTATGGCTGTTTTCAGACTCTTATGATTAATTTGCGCTTTCTTTAGGTCCAGCCTTAAATAATGGTTTTATCGCAGCGGGTGAAAATATCAAGTTTATTGAATCTGCGGTTGACGTTGATGGCTTAGGATCTGTATGGATCCGTCAAATTATCTAGATTTTGATCCACATGAACCGAAGCCGAGGTAGAAGCAACGACATTAACCTCGACATTAACACTTTTACCATTAACAGCAGGTACATTTTAACCCTGAAGGACTGCTTCATTTACTGATTGAGCACGGACAGTATTCACTTCTGTATCCGGATATAAACGATCGCTAAGAGAAGCAGGATCAAAATCCGAAGCAAAAATACCTCTCTCTTAAATGGAACAATTTTAATTTTTTCGTAACTTCTAACTACTGCTCGTTCAATAGGTGGAAAGTCATAGATGACATAATTTTTCCTGAGTGGGACCGCAACCACCCATCTTGGAGATTGGCCGGATATTTTTTAAATGGATGCAGCTGATGCGAGTAATAGAGCGGGGACGATAATATGGATAATGGCTTTCAGCCATCTCCAATGCAGAAATCCACAGATGAGAAATATAATTGTCTAACAATGGCAGAACGGGACAATCTTCGTTTTCACATATTTAATAAAGTCTGCCATAAAGGTGATTTCCCACACCAATACAATCCGAGGGTCCTTCCCTATCCACATGAACCGAAGCCGAGGTAGAAGCAATAACATTTTTACCATTAAGAGCAGGTACATTTTTACCCTGAAGGACTTCTTCATTTAGTGATTGAGCCCGGACAGTATTCACTTTGTATCCGGATATGAACGATCGCTAACAGAAGAAGGATCAAAATCCGAAGCAAAAAATACATCCCTCTTAAATGGAAAAAATTTAATTTTTTCGTAACTTCTAACTACTGTTCGTACAATAGGTGGAAAGTCATAGATCGACATAATTTTTCCTGAGTGGGACCGCAACCACCCAGCTTGGAGATTGGTCGGATATTTTTTAAATGGGTGCAGCTGATGCGAGTAATAGAGCGGGAGCGGGGATGATAATATACTTGCATTCAGCCATCTCCAATGCAGAAATCGACAGATGAGAAAAATAATTGTCTAAAAAATGGCAGAACGGGACAATCTTATATTCGTTAGGTTTCACATATTTAATAAAGTCTGCCAAAAAGGTGATTTCCCACACCAATACAATCCGAGGGTCCTTCCCTAACATAATGATCGGTATTTAGCGGAATTGATATGCCGGAAACACATACAGCTATAGAACATGAGTAAAATCGATTGGACCTGCGGTTACTTTTCCTTTTGTGGCAATAGTATTTTCTGTTTTACTGTTGAAACTCGTGTTATCTGAGAAGCCTATATTAAATTTTACTGCAGAATTAAATGCTAAACGACCTATTCCCTTAGGTCCAAAATAAATATTTGAAGAAGCTAGTAGGTATTCCTTCAAGCTTCAAGATATCTTCCTGTTCCTGGGTCAACACAGCGCGATGGTTTGTCGCCAAGGTTTGTATAACCAAACCATGGCGACTCGGGGTTAGGCGGTATTCTATTTATCTTTTTAGGGATATGCTACAAAATGCCATATGCCAGATCTAGTGACGAGCAAAGCAAGATCCCAAGACTTGCATGGTCTTGGCACAGCTTATTCAATAACCAGCTATTCATCTCTATCGAAATCGGAAAGTTGGAGTGTCGGGCACTGCGCATCCTGACAGTGCCCTTAGCGGTTCAGTTTCACGGTCTCGTGATTTTTCAGGCAATGTAATGACACGAAACGAACTGAATTTGAAATGAATATTCCCCTCAAAATCCACGACAAATTCGCCCGAAGCGACGGCTATTGCCCTAAAAAGATCGGAAATTTCGGATTTTTATACAATTTTGCCATTTAAAATCGTTTTCAAACGGATTGTAGATGATAAAACATCGTATTTCGAATTAAACGAACTGTCAAAAGTATTATCAGATGCCCAGACGTTTAGAAAAATATTAACTCATGGCCCTCTTCTAAAATTTTCACTTGACTTTCCCAAATCAAAGGATGCCGCCTCAAGATGAGTAGCTGGTTATTGAATAAGCTGTGGTCTTGGCCTTGTTCTTCCGCATGAACTCATGGTGTTGTTCTTGCAAACTAATGTACTAACTCGGTATTGGTCTTGCAGCAAGAGTCTTGCAATTCTTGCTTTTAAACAAGACATAAAATTAAAAAAATAATAACCAAGACAAAACAATAAAATAATCTCAGACTGTTTCGAATCTGATTTCCGTATGTTCTACTCTTAATATTGGTAACTAAAAATCCGAAATTTTCGAAAACATAAAAATCTAACAATCGAACATTTACTAATAGTGCGAAATTTAAAAAGACTCTTGCAACTTCTAAAGTCTTGGCCTTGGCATTGCTTACCAAAAGACGGTCTCGGTCTTTGTCTTGCCTTTTTTTGCAAGATCAAAACCAAGACCAGTCTCGCTCATAGCCAGATCGCAGCGACTTTTCGTTTTTTGTTACTCTTTCGGTAGCCCTTCTATAACTTCTAATCATGTGGTACCTCTTTGAGTTGATATTTTATAATGTTTAATACAGTGGCGGCTCGTGAGGTTTTAAATAGGTAGTGCGCAATTTATGTAGGGTTTTTCTTACGCATAGGGGGATGCCCGCTGCAGGCGCCGCCGGAGGGGGTGCCACGCCCATTTTTTTACCCAAAACTCGTTAAAATCGTTTAAAAAATGAATTCGGCGCCCTCTTGAATGGTAATTGTTGCGCACTAAAAGAAATTAATAAGTAGGTACTTATCGATTCCAGAAGAGTAAACCATTAAAACAGTTTATTGTAACTACAAATCAATAAAGTTCAAAAAAAAAATCAGGAGAAGTTCGAAAACGTTAAAAAATATATCGGTTTGATGGCAAAAAAAGTGTTATTGAACATATTTTTGTCGATGGTTAGCCCTTCGACTTTGCCGTTTCCTAGCTTTAAAGTGAAATTCCATTCGCCACAAGATTTCGGGGGTTAAAATGTCTGGTGAAAGATCGACCATCCTTTTTCTTGGCACATGTTTGGTCTAATTTTAAAACCGGCATCGGTCCCTAACCTCTTTATTTCAATCTTTTTATTCAGATCCAATAGAGAAAAGTTATTTTTAATAATATTGTCAACTGAATTTATTTATGCCCCCACAACAATTGTCAGAACCCGAATTGCTAGCCATGACAGTAGAATAATAGTATATAAATAAAAATATAAAACACTAAACAATATTACGTACACTTAGTACACTAAACTCACGAGTTTATATGCAGCTAATTAACAAGCGTCAACGAACCGACAAAAACAAAAATAAATTCACGGCTCGACTGAAGTATAATACAGAATAATACTTATAATAGTAGTATGTAATATTCGCTCTAAAAACGATTTACCTCCCACTTTTTCCACACAAGCTGAATTTTTCAGGACCTATAATAAATGTGTTGCATCAGCCGTAGCTTGAAGGCGAAGAGGCTGGACATATTTAATTAGGGCGTAAACCCATGACGTCTCTCATTATTTATTGTTATACCATTGTTAGTTTATAAGCAAAAAATATGGGATTCGCTCTATTACCTTGTCAAGACATAAGCGAAACTTTTATAAAGAATATTTTTTTTTTCATTTAGGCCTTCCCTTTTTGTTAATTGAGTGTTATATTTAAAAATAACTATTTTTTAATTAAATTTTTGCACGGTTGAAACCGAGATATTTACATTTAAATTTTTTTTCGGCCATATGGGCTAATGCAAATGATTTTTTTTGGATAATTATCAAAAAATACTTCCTACAAAGACCTTATTGTGCATTGGACCAAAAAATAAGTATTTTTTCCTCTATACGATGGTACCAATATCTCGATTTTTGATGATAGTGTCCTTTTGTGGAGTCTAATTTTGTATTACCTCCGGAATAAGGCTTATCTTATCATGTACTTTCATCCCTGAAAAAATCAGCTTGTGACACCATACCATACTATATACGCAAGAATTGCAAATTATCACTAAACATAGATAAGGGTTATATCACTAAATTAAGCTACAAAGTGCGGATCTAAATAGCGCACGGATGAGCCTTGACTTCTCGTGATTTTACGAACATTCCCGACCGTTTTGCATGACGAAAATGCATTTAACAAGGGCGCCGAACACTAGCGCACGGCAGATTTAAACTAGTTGTGGTTACGGACGGAGGCCCGCCGTTTGACGCTCTGCGTTTTGATCGTCGCCGTCGTGCCTCGATTTCGCTCTTATAAATAATGTATTCTGCGGCCAGTGGAGATTCAAAAATATGTAAATTCGCAAATTATAGTTAGTTTATGTTAAATTGTATGTAGGGAAGATTTTATTTTTCCGTTTACTTTCGAAGGCAGTGCGCGCGCACGGGCGCACTTATTGAGAAGCCGCCCCTGGTTTAATACATTTGAGAGGTTTTCATTCATGTAATTCGTGTAAGTCTTTGTTTGTATTCCCCCAACTGCTCATTGGTACCGTTCTATTTTTATTGCCTTGAGCCATCTACTCTTTTTTTAAACATTAATTTTAATATAGAAAGCAACTCTAATCTTAAATGATGCTCAAGTTCAGGTCGCCTCGAATTTTGTAGTTATGTATAATAGGTGAGTACCACCATAATCCTAACCGCAAGGACTACTGACTCTCAACTTGCTCCTTTTTCTTGTCAAGTTTTGCGAGCCACAGTGAGGATGACCACCGTTACGCTCTCAACATTGACATAAATATTTCAATAAATAAATCAAAAAGGGAACAAATTGAATGCTAGATATTTTATTCCTAATACATTTTACGTTTTGCAGTTAATTTATCAAAATGCAAGAATTGAAACTAAATAGCCGAATAACGTTCCATAGATATAATGAATGTTGTGTATAAAATTTAGACGCTTAATTAAATAACAGACAGTCGATAAATAAAGTAATTGCTCAGTACCGGATTCACATGTTTTCCTAGATTATTATATATTTGATAGAAATATAAAAAAAATAAAGCCATGTTTGAACCAAATTCAAATATTTCCTTAATTAATAAAGTCAGTTATTGGCACTTAAAGGAACTAAACATTTTATCTTATCTACACCATAATAATCCTGCAGATTAAGTTGAATAGGATTTGCAAATTTTTTTTTTTAATAAAAATCTAATTCTCATATTTATTTATCGGTAATTGACATGTAATTTTTGTTAAAATACAATAATTGGCACTCCAGTATATTGACAAATACAAATATATATCAATTCAAGAAAACAGGTTCTTACATTGTAACTAAAAAACAAAATACTTATTAATGGTTTATAGAAATTTAGCTTTCAAATCTTAATAAAAAAAAAACGTGGATGGTGGGTTAGACAAAATAATTACTAAATTTATACATTATTTTTAAGATTAAATTAATAATAATTGAAACCAGGTTGTAAAGTACATTAAGCAGGCTCTGAAAATTCATATTTAAGTCTATTACCTACATTTATCATGTTTTCTTTATTATTTCGGATATTCTAATGTCAGACATATCATTTTCATTTAATTAAAGGAATGTTTTTTTTTTTCATTACAACAGATTATCCATATAACCTCGACATCAGTATCACCTATTAGTTCTTGAAGCACACACATATATATTCTGTTAACATTTCTATCAGATGGAAATCCAGTCAGAACATAATCGTCCTCTTTAATTGATATTTTGACCTTTTAATTTTGTCTTTCAAGTAGGTATATTTTTTCTTTTAATATTGCTTTGATTTTGTTCTCCTCAATTTTTCTCAACTTTCCTTGTTTTTTTACTGTCGCAATTTTGCCACGTTCCTGGAGAGTAATGTTATGCGAAGAGCACCAGCTTGTTTGGCAGCAGTATCAACAGATAGATCTAAGGCATGAGCCAGTTGCTCTGGTATATAGTTCTTCTTAGGTGCCACGATCTGTAAACAATATTCCATTTCATTCCACCAATTGACACTCCAGTAATTAAAATCATGTCGATAACTAGTCAAAATCGCTTCAGGAATAATTTTTATATTGGCAACAATCTTAGACAATACATAAACCGTCATGCTAAAAAATTAAAAATTCCTTATCATCCAGTAATTATTAATTATAGCTATATTTCTATTTAACGGTCCAGTTATCGACAATAGAGAGTTTTTAAGCCATCTAAAAATAACAGCATTTTTGGGCAGTGTTATGGTTAACGTTATTACCGATAACGATTACGACGCCTTTCATAAAACAGATTTCAAACCCCTTAACACGAACGTCAAACATCCTCTTAAAAATAACGGCACTGACAAATGTCACAAATGGCATTTGTGTATTTGTATAGTATGAATATAATAACACTATGCAGACAAACCAATCTTAGATTTCCGTACTACCTAGTTTCGTTGGCCAAAATGGAACAAGGTTTAGAAAATATAATTCGAGACCATGATCCTAATGGAGCCAACCACAATTTAATAAGAGGTATTATCCTGAATGATATTTTTTTCGAAACAATGATATGAGGCAACACTTTATTTTAGGTTTAAAAAAGAACGTATTTAAGGACCAGTGAGAATTCCGCAGCAAATTAGAAGTATTATTGTTATAGTATTATTTATTCCAAGAAATAATAATGCCCTACAACGTTTAAAAATGCAAAACCTATATTTAAAGTAATTTATAAATATTCCAAGTTAACTAATAAAAATATAATTACTATACGTTTTCAAATTTGTCATCGAATAATCAATCAAATTTCGTCAAACTCATAAGAATATTAGCAACTTCTAAGCGCATTGGCAACGTTGCAGTCCTTGAAATAACCACAACCGTTGGCTGAGAATAGTCAACGCCACAACGATTACGATAACACCTTCCTTATTTTTTCTTCGTAAGTAACGGAAACCGTTATCGTTAATAAAGTCAAGGTGATGACATTTTAGTACTGCGCATGCTCACAATAACGATAACCCTAACGAGACGCTGAAACAAGGGGCTTAAAAATCTCTATTGTTCTGAATGACTTAACCTATAATGTTTATTCTTCCGTGTGTTATGAAATACGATAATTAGGCTTCAAAATATAATTTTTTAGGGTTCTGGTAAACTTCACGACCCTCGGAATTTCGCAATTTTATTTTTTCCACTAGAAAGGGGGTGTCCTATAGACTAGTTTAAGAGAAAAAATATTGCGGATCCCCATATTTGAGCCGAAAAAAAGGCTCCAAAGTTCGAGTTTTGAGGTTAATGCCGTAGAACAGCGAACTTCCTCTACTACTTTACTGCACTTTTCTTTGCTTTCTTGACTTTGTTGGAAAGCTTACCTTAAATAGAACAGCTTAGAACACAAAAATAAATTAAATTTGCTAATATATCAAAATAGTTTTAAAAATTTATGTCATACTAACAATAATCAACAATCAATCGAAGACGAGTAAAGCGGCAAATTTTAGCACTGCCACCTATACAACAGGTGGCCGTGATTTTAGCCCCTGGAATACGCTGATGCCAAACTTATTCTAGTTGCTTGACCCGTCTTGGGCTCAAGTTTCTTCTTTTAGCGGAAATCGGTTACAAAAAATATCGTTCTATAGGACGATTAGATCTGTCTTTATATGATAATTTAACTAAAACCTGTATTGGGATAATTTTCCCATTATTTTTTAACCCAAATACAAATTCATAAAAAAAATTCTGCGGAAATGCATCATTTTAATTTTTTCGATTGTAGAATAACTGAAATCAGTTACATGAAAACATGTTTCTGTTTTACATTCTAAACATTTTTCTTAACATAATACCGCAAAAAACTTCTTGCGGAAATAAGTCATTTTCATTTTTTGAGTTAGTTTGGGTTAGTTTCGTCTCGTTTAAGCCACTACGCACTTGCGTAAAGAAAGGCTTGCGCGAAGTTTAGGCTAGCTTTGGTTAGCTTTGGTAAGTTTTGTCTCGTTTAAGCCTTCACGCAAGCCTATGCGAAATAATTTCGGTTAGCTTTGGTTATTTTGGGTTAGCTTTGGTTAGTTTGGATTAGATTTGATTAGTTTGGGTTAGTTTCGTCTCGTTTAAGCCACTACGCATTTGCGTGAAGGAAGGCTTGCGCGAAGCGCAAGGCTTTCTTCACGCAAGCCTATGCGAATCAATTTCGGTTAGCTTCGGTTAGCTTTGGTTATTTTGGGTTAGCTTTGGTTAGTTTGGGTTAGCTCTGGTTAGTTTGGGTTAGCTTTGGTTAGTTTGGGTTAGTTTCGTCTCATTTAAGCCACTACGCACTCGCGTGAAGAAAGGAATGCGCGAAGCGCAAGCCTTTCTTCACGCAAACCTAGGTCAAACAATTTCGGTTAGCTTTGTTAATTTGTTCGTTTCTTCTTAATAAAACCGTTTTTAAAAATATTAATAATTACCTACTTGGATAAGCTTCAAACTCAAGAGAATGAACACAACTTGGCAACACTGTAAGTACTGTTTAATATTAGTAGAGTTTTAGCACTGCAATGTTGCAGAAATGGCTTGCTTTTTGACAATTTTAACCTCAAAACTCGAACTTCGGGGGCTTTTTTTCGGCTCAAATATGGGGGATCCGCAAATTTTTTTCTCTTAAACTACTCTATAGGACTCCCCCTTTCTATCGAAAAAAAAATGTTTGCGAAATTCCGAGGGTCGTGAAGTTTACCAGACACATTTTTTAGAAACAAAAACTTAAAACTGTTAAAATAAAATAAGCAATATTTTGTCGCAATGGCGGCTGTAAAAATATGTGAATAGGTTTGTTCCAACCGACTAGAAAACCGTACGAGGGACCGTCATTTCTAGTTGTCAATTTCACTTTTGAAGGCGACAAATAACCTGTCATGTTGACAAACGAATTATACTACTGGAAATTACCGTCCCATGTACGGTTTTCATAGTCAGTTGGAACAGACCTTATATAAGGCAAACGTTGCCAAATTGTTTAAGGAAAAGATAACTATGTTGGGGTTTGGAACATTCGGCAAAATGCACTAAAACAAAGTTTTATCTAGAATACCGAAACAGAATTTTTGCACTCGACGCACGTTTCGCTAACCATGTTAGCATCATCAGGAGATGATTAAAACTTTTAATCATCTCCTGATGATGCTAACATGGTTAGCGAAACGCGCGTCGAGTGCAAAAATTTTGTTTCGGTATTGTGGATAAAACTCTGTTTTAGAGCAAGGAAAAGATACCTGTAGTCGTATTAAATTTAGTGTCAATTATTGGAAGGATGTCATTACTGGCGATTTACCATAAATGCTCGTTAAAGGATCGATTAATGTAAGGAATTAAAATGCTTCAAAATTAATTTCGATATTAATATTTGATATTGTATATAATAAATGTCGCGTAATTAAAATTAATTTCTAGTCGGTCGGGTGTGATAAAAGAATGTGGGTTGGTTTCAGTTAGTTTTGGTTAGATTGCAAAGTGCAAACTTGATTTAATAGTTGACTAAAACGGAGTTTTATCCACAATACCCAAACAGAATTTTTGCACTCGTCGCGCGTTTTGCTAACCATATCAGCATCATCATGAGATGATTAAAACTGTTTTAATCAGTCGAGGCAAAAATTGGTACTGTGGGTAAACGTACCACTAAACCGGTTCAAAATTTGTTATAAAAAAATTAATATCATTTTTAAACACCATTCCTTCTAGTCAATCGAACACCAAATTTTGTGATTCTAACTTTTTTCGTTTTGGAATAAAACGTAATATCAATAAAGGTCGGTAGTCTATCCTTTTAAGAGTACGAAACTAATTTAGTACTTTCATAGAATTGGGTTCTTTAAATTTATTTACGAATCGTTCTCTGAGTTTAATAGCGTTTGTGGATGGGAAGCTGTCCCAATGAACAATCTATATATCGCTATGGGTAATGGTTTCAGGAATGTAATAACCGAAAACTGAGTACAGTTTTCCATAAAATTAGCTGCAAGCCTGTTCAGGCTGCAAGTTATAGAGTTATGTCGAGAGTTGCAGCGCGTTTATGAAATTTTAGTTTTAATTTGCTCGGAATTAGCGTCCGGTAATTTAATGCATTTCGCAGACTATATAAAACACTAAATGCTCGAGAACAAACTGAAATGCGGTATTTTATATCTTATAAAAATCACAATATACAAAATAAGTACAATTTGTATTGCTAAATTCAGCTCGGTATATTTATCAAATATGCACTTAGAAAGATATAGATTTGTTCACTATTAGAAAAATATCAATGCTGTAATGTTAACTATTAACAAAGAAGATTCTACTACGATAAGAAAACCCACCACACGTTAAATATTTGATCCCCGAAATGGGGCCAGACTCGGAAAAGCCTGGCCCCATAGACAGAAGGTCGCTTGAAATGCGCCTGCGGCGAACTCGCTGTTGCCAATTCGCATGAAAGAAAAACAAAAACCAACGCGGCAGCTCTAGCGGCGCGCTTACCGACCCGTGGCATTCGCGTATTGCGAATTCAGTCGTATGAATAAAGTGTAGCAAATGCTTTTACTCTACCACCGTCTCTTTTTGCTGCATTAAAGCTGAATATGTTTATCTCAAAAAACTTAAGCAAAAGCATTTGCTTCTCTTTTATTCATATGAGCCATTATTGTCAACGTGGGGAATGAATCGTCCGAGGGTTACCGCCGCGAGGTAAAATATTGTGAGCGCATTGATGTCTCTAAGCCGTTTCACGTGCGCCCATAAGCGTGATCCTTCTTATCGTAGTAGAATTTTCTTTGCTATTAACTATGTTGGGGTTTTCACCAAGAAACCGGTTCAAAATTTGTTATAAAAAAATTAATAAAATTTTTAAACACCATGCCTTCTAGTCAATCGAATGTACAAGCCGCACACCAAAATTCGTGATTCTAACTTTTTGCGTTTTGGAATAAAACGTAATATCATTTTATAATAAAAGACCGGTAGTCTGTCCTCTTAAGACTAAAACAAAGCTAGATATTGGTGCAGACTATAGAAGTTACGTCACATGTCACATTCGTCTCATTTTTAAAAGAGTAATTTTCACCAAGTACTAATGTTCTTTATCGTCTGCCCAACTATTCTAACAATGCACAAAATTGTTTCCAGACTCCCATATTCTAGAGGCATTCTGCAAACTTTAGCCAAAAATGTCTTGGAGGCTATAGATATAATTTACCAAGCTGCTTCGTGTGCGACTACGGGTTTGTCAATCTCTCACATCATCAACTTATGCCTAGAAAATGGACAATTTGCAGATGACTGGAATATTTAAAATGGACAGAGCAGACTTGTCTGGCAGCTATAAACTCATATATCCTTACTTAGTGCTTTCGTAAAGGTCTCTTAGAGGCGGTGCGTAATAATTTTCAGAACCGCGAAACTCAGGGCCTTCGATCGACTTGATCATTCGGTACTATTGAAAAAACTAGTAGTTTTTTGATTTGATCGGAAGCTTTGCACTTTTAACATCTCATATACTTTACGTGGAATTCAAGGGGTACTATAACTCTCCTTTAACAAAAAATTACCTTCGAATAATATCGGAATGAAACTAAAACAATAATAAATGTTTTTTTATTTAGTACATTTTTAGTAAGTATTGAATCGTAGAACTAACTTCAGTTTTGGTTAATGCGACACTCGCACGAAAACAAAGGTATCGTCAGCGCCAGTCTATGGCCTGACCATTCCGTATTCGTCTCAGTTCTGGATGTGGAATTTTAGTGTTCAGTGCAGCGTATGAAGATTTGCACCAAATGCTACAACAGTTGCCTCAGAATAATGACATGGAAAAGTACAAGAATCACTCATTGTTAAATATTGCTTATTCAATCCCAATCCAATATTTACTGATTTATTCATTTTAGCCATTTTGTTTCTAAATAGCTCTAAATGCACTTAACATTAACTTTCGGCACACGACATAGAGATAGCTTAAAATATGATGATAGCTACTGGTATATACGGATATCGTAAATTCCAAAGATAAACACTTTTGTACGGCCCATCAAATAAAGCCATGACCAATTAAGATCTAAAGAGATAAGACGTCAGTTGCGATAGGTGTGAAAATATATCAAGCTAAAGCTCGGACAACAAAAGGCAGGCTTCTTTCGGGTTGTTTATCATACCATAAATTTATCTGTGAATATAGGTAGTTAAGGGGTAGTATTAATAGAGGTGGTACTACAGAAGTAGATTTTCACAGTTGTGCATTTGCCGAGAATCTAAACAATCTGAAAATAGCTAAGTTGTAGTGGGCGGATATTCGATATGTATCGCTCGTATCGTATACAGTATTATATTGTTCGGAGTGTATTGCTCAATTATACCTTTCAATGCTTATAAATATTATTTAATTAAATAGAAGGAGTGCTATTTTATATACTTATTAAGATGGAAAGCGGTTTGGTGACAATAAGTTCATTTTCTCATAATAAACTGAGATTCGAGTTGGTTCGTCTACAAGTTGAGTAAGCCCGCAGCTGATGGGAAATGCTTCAGCTTCTCTACCTTCCTTGTCGGTCTTGTTGTGATGTTTGAGCCAGTTGGTGTTGTGGGCATTGAAGTCTCCCAGAACGATTATTTCTGAATTGGGGTGATCGACCTGTATTGAGTCAAAAGTGGTAGCTATAGTGTTGTAAAAAAGCTTTGGTAGGCTCTATCGCTAGGAGGGCGATAGAGACAACATATAAACTTGGTTAATCCCTTGGCGGTGAACTTGAGCCACATGACGTCAAGGTTGTTCGTTTAGAGTGTTTCCTCGCGGTGACATGAAAGGTCGCTTCGGATAAAAAGATTCCGAACTTATGTCTAAATCGGGTATGTAAGTCATAACCAGGATAGGGTTAGTTTACTGTTGATGTTGTAGAACATACTTGCGTTTATGTAAGGGCTAGTATGTATGGTCTATTTGCTTGTAGATGTTGGTGTACCCAATTTATGTTTGTATTTAGGCCTCTTATGTGGCAGAAATCTATTCTAAATTGGTTCGGTATCTTTGCTGTCTGTGAAATGCGGAATGAAGGGCTCCCAGGGCCACCCAGCGCCCGGAGATCCGAATGGCTGGGAGTGTACTTCCGGAATATTTTGATCCCGAAAGCACCATCATGTCCATATATTCCTACTGTGGAACCCGGAACCACCAGCGCGGACGCGGAGCGTGATTCGGGAAAACCACTTAGAACTTTCCAGTTCTGGTGGGGTGGTCTTTCACCGGACGCTGCGAGTATGCGTATGCATCTACCACCTAGGGCCGCTTCCACTGGAAGTATCGGCCTCAGAATCATTCCTTTGGTGGTCCCTAGTCTGACAGGGGTAAGAATGGGGTTTGTTGGGTCACTCCCCAGTGCTCAGCTCCAGACCTTGTACTTTGGTGTTCTCTAGCCTGGAGGAGGACGAAGGGATATGACGGGCCACATCCCGTAGTAAACTCGAAATGGCGAGGGCGTCACTCCCCGTAGTAGTAGTAGTAAGGGTGGGGGGGCCGAAGCCCGGTAAGTAAGTACCTTTTCACCATCCCCGATCCGCCCTCCCCTACCTGGCTACTTCCAACACCCGGCCCGCACTGAAACGGCCCGTCACCGAGGACGTCCTCCCCGTCCAGATCCTTTGGATCTTCCCGAGCAAGTGTTGGTGCTCCCAGCATCTTCTTCCTTAGGCGACTCCACCTATCACAAATTCCTATACAGTGGTATGGGGACTCCTCCCCTGTCCCGCAGTTCGGGCAGAGTGGGCTGTCCCTCACGCCGATAGGGTGCAGATGTCTGTTTAGGCTTCCATGCCCAGTCAGAATACCTACCAAGTTCCTGATGTCCTCTCGGCTCTTTTTTAGCAGTCGCCTTGCTCTGGATCCGTCAGGATTTAGAATCATTTCCTTGGCTTGTCATGCATCCTTCTTTTCCCCTCCAATTGTGCTTGGTCTTGGTCCAGGCCCAGTTATTTAGTTCCTGAGAGATTTGCCTTTTACTTAAGCGCAGACCAGGTTCTGGACCGACGAGGTGGCTCATTGAGCCTTGTCTTGCCAATTCATCGGCCCGTTCGTTGCTCTCGATGCCACTGTACCCTGGAACCCATCTGAGTCAAACTTCCTTGCGCACATCCAATCTGTCTAGGGCGTCTCTACATTCCTGAACTAGCTTACAGCTTGCCCTGGGTCTTTGGATCACCCTGAGAGCGGCTTAACTGTCCGACTAAATATATATACTCTCTACACCTTCTGTTACCTCCGCCTTGATTGCTACTTACAAAATAGCAAACACCTCCGCCTGGAAATCAGTGGCATATCTCCCCAGCGAAGTGCATTCTCCTGATTTAGTGTTGTCTAGGTATACACCGGCTCCGGATGACTGTGTGTTAGCCATCCATGAGCCGTCAGTGTACCATGCGTGTACGCCGCTCGGCGTACGTACCTGGCCTGACAGCCACTCTTCCCTTGATGGAAATTCCACTTGGAAATTCCTTCTCAGTCTTATAATCTGCCATCTGGAATATTGCCTTTGGTCGCAATGATGGGTAGATCCCTACTCATTTTGGCGGCAATAGTCGTATGGCCTTTCCCTGTGTAGTTCGTTCGCCATAGGCCACTGTCGATCATCCTTTTGTGAGCCGCCATTGCCTCTCTCTCAATCCAGATCGGGAGGTCCGGCTGCCCCAGGATGATGTTCAGTGCTGCTCCAGGAGTTGTTCTCAATGCTCCGGTAATACCCAAACAAGCCAGCCTTTGCAGTCTGGCCAGTTTCTGGGCATTAGTGGCTCTGGCCACCGCTGGCTACCAGACCACGGATCCGTAATCAAACTGCTTTCACCAGTTTGACGTTCCTGCCTGCTAATACAATGCAGCCCCTCTTGTCACAAACTGTCATTGATCAGCTCCAGACTCTGTACTTTGGTGTTCTTCAGCCTGGGGGAGGACGATGAGATTTGATGGGCCACATCCCGTGGCAACTCGAAATGGCGGGGCGTCACTCCCCGTAATCAAACTGCTCTCACCAGTTTGACGTACCTGTCTGCTAATACAATGCGGCCCCTCTTGTCACAAACTGTCATTGATCAGCTTCAGCTTTGGTGTTCTCCAGCCTGGGGGAGGACGATGGGATTTGATGGGCCACATTCCGTGGCAACTCTGAATGGCGGGGGCGTCACTCCCCGTAATCAAACTGCTCTCACCAGTTTGACGTTCCTGCCAGCTACTTCTTAAACAGTTTTTTTATTATTTTCAATTTACTAACGCTTCTTTCGTCGAAAGCAATATATACTGGTAGAGTCCAGAATATTCTTATTTATAACGACAAATATACACGATAAGTTAAGGATATTATCTAAATCATCTGTCGGTAATATTTTATTGGGAAATAGTATTTGTAACGAAAGTATACACGCTAAGTAAGGATATGATCTAAATCATCTGTCAGTAATATTTTATTGGGAAATAGTATCATTACCATCTATATCTTTAACAGTTTTTAAATGCAGAGTTCGGAAAGTTGTTCGGTTTCCTATATTGGGTAGATCATGGTTTAAGCATTTATTGAATCTTTGCGAAATATATTTTTTAAGATGTTGAAAGCATCTACGCATTCTGCAATATTTAGTTTGGAATCTTGAAGCATTTTACTTAAAATATTAATTTTTGACAACAAAATATGCTAAATAAATATCGAACAAATACATTTAACTCTTACTTTTTCTATCAAAGAATTACCTCAATTTTTCGTGCGATCTTGACTTAAAGCAATGGTAATTTCTTTACAGGTCTAATAGCGTTTACCCATCTTGTTTCACTTAGTGGTATTAAAGTTAAATGGTGTATATATATTTTTTTTCTACAGCCGCGCGCAAAATAACTAAATACTAAATTCAAATGAAATCGCAAAATCGACTAATGCCGTGGATCCTTATTTTGCGCTCTAGCGCGAACATGGAAAAGGAAATTCTCACTTTTTCCGTCTAGTGTGCTGAATGGTCATGGAAACCGAAGATAAATAAATGACAGTCGTGCGTTTGTTACAGTTTGTTGCTGACAATCCTGTTCTAAATATGCCCGAAGCCCGAACATAATATGTCAAAACTGACAGTCATTCGCAAATGTCAGAATAAGTATAGAGAAAAATGTGGATTTATTTTTAAAAAATACGGCTGTAGAAAAAGTTCTGTGTGTTTTTCGACCGCAAAGTAAGATTGCCGTTTTCGAAAGATTACTGCGCTCCGCTACGCGTCGCGCATTAATATTCTTTCTCAAGCGGCAATCCGTTACTTTGCGCTCTAAATACACAAATAACTATTAAATAATCCAACGGTTTGGCTAAGCGGAAAACAACATATATTTCCTAAACAATAAATTTCCACTGCTTGACCTGTTTTTTTTTTATTAAAAACGCCGGACTGCCTTTTGGCAGCTACTACATATTATGTATTTCTATAGTATATAGAAGACAAAATAAAAATAATATTTATTTGAAATGCCGCCGCCCATTGCAATATTATACATTTTTATGTCTTAATAAAAAACTAAAGACATGGCGGCCGCCACCATGGGCCGCCCGTGTACATTGACTGGTTGCAGAATAGTTTTAAAAGCAATAAATTCCTTATGCACTGAAGGGAACAAGATCAGTAATATATAGATATAGATATGTGCGATTGTAACTAAAGTATAGTTATCCGCCTATTTGAATTTTTACTCCGAACCCACAAAAAAATTGCCCCCCTAATATTGTGGTCTTATTAATTATCTCGCTTTCACTGCATACGTGTCAACGTAACTAGACTGAAAGTGTATCGAAACTTAGGAATAAATCTGTTCGGCAACTCTACCTACATAATATTCAGCTAAATCAATACAAATACCTTGCAAGTAACTCCAACTTTCTGGCTTTATTGGAATCTAAAATTATATATCCCGGCAATATATTCACCTCGATATTTACGTCTATCAATAATATATGTGGAAAAGTAAGCGATTCTTCACCTACTGCACAACTCAAGGCAGAATAAATTGGTCTTAAATTATTATAGTGACTTTTCTATCGTTTACTGCGTTAATCTCTTTTTTTATATGTACCATTTCTTTAAATGACATTCTATGGTAATTTTGGTATTTTGCTAAAATTTTGACGTCGTTAAACTTAAATTAGTGACTGTTGTTTTTTTCGTCTTTGCGCAAGGCTGTAGAAGTATTCTTTGTATATTTGTGCCCATTTAGTCTGTTATATAAACATTGAGTAGTCATTCCTATTTACTTCTTTTGCCAATTTAACCATCTCTAAACTACAAACTACTACACTACATTAGATTGTTTTACAGGCTACATTTAACTGCATAAAATGTAAAAATATTGATAAATACAATAAATTCATTTCGATAGCACAAAAAAAAACAAAATAGAAAAATCGATACTACTATAAGATAATATTTCAGATACACCAATACCTGAAGGTGTCGCAGAATTTTTAGTGTTAGGAGAATAATTATCCTTAACAATTAACAAAGAAACAAATTTATATACATTAGAATATATCTCAGCCCCAGAATCAGTAATTTATGATAAATCTCCTGAGGAAAAGATACCAATCGCTTAGAAATGTCAAATGTTATAATATATCACACAATTAAAATAAGGCACAAAAAAGCAAATCAAAATAAATTCCAAGCCAAATCATCAAAACAAATAAAAAAATCTAAAGATTTATAAAGGCGAATCCACTTCAACTTCAACATCTTTATTAGTTCTACAATGATCACTATTGCAATGCTAAACCCAGTGGGTGTGGAATATGTCAAATTTGCATAGTTCTAACCTAACAAGAACGATTATAAAATAGAAATGCTTAAGTAAGAACAAGAATATAAACTTATACAATTATAAAATTACAAAATTATAACAAGACATTTAATATCACAAAACTTGACAGAATTACTCAGAATTATGATGATAAAATTATAATACATTACATATCACAGTAAACGACACCCAATACCCTATTCCAAGATGTCACCGAAAAACTGTATAATAGGCTCTTCTATTAAGAATCTGTTAGAATTTGTTTTTAAATTTGTTTAAAGGAAGAGGACGCAGGCTTAGTGGCAGCTTATTGAAAATTTTAATGATCGAAAATTGGACATTTCTTTTAATGCATCTATCAGAAATGAAATCTGCCCTACCTTGTGTGTCATAAGTAGGTATGTGTTCTGTTATGGTTAATAAAAAGATCGTTATATTTCTTAACAAAAACTGTTGCTTCGAGAATATATGTGGATATTACTGTAAGGATGTTATTATTCTTAAAAATTGGTCGACAAGACTCTTGACTTCTTAATTCAAATTATTTCTAAGGCAGCGATTCACCTCGCAGCTGTTCTCCCAGAGTATGATGCCATATCTTATACGTGAAATTACCTTTTCATATATACTTTCCTTTTCTTTTGTAAATCGGTCTTATTTGTGCTGTTTTTAACGTTGATGGAAAAACTTCGGAAGACAAGGAAGGACAGGTTTATTAAGTATGACAACACCGGTTCAAGCTCATTTGCAACATGTTTTATTAAATTGGAATATCATCTACACCAGAAGATTTCTTATTTTTGAGGTTGTGTATAAA
Organism: Pissodes strobi; assembly: GCA_016904865.1. Classification (NCBI taxonomy): domain Eukaryota; kingdom Metazoa; phylum Arthropoda; class Insecta; order Coleoptera; family Curculionidae; genus Pissodes; species Pissodes strobi. Next base: position 3,777 of record JAEQML010045911.1, on the reverse strand, counting down.
TTTTAGAATCTCTTGAGAATCTGTAGGAAACAAGAAAATGTTTTTTAGGCCTGTTTACAAATTTTAATGTCAGTCCCCTTCATCATATATAATAACTATTTACAGGATTCCAAATAGTTTTGCCAGGATTACTAGACTCAGCAATTTTGTTGAGATTAATTTTTCTTTGCCAGATAAAAGTAATAAAGCTGTAGTAATGAATACCAACAAATATGATAAAAATTAAACGAGCTGCTCAATGACAAAAAACATACAAAAAAAACAAGAGGCGGCTTTACCAATAGCTTTCAAACGAAACATAATTCTTTTGCAGACAAATTACTTAGACAAGGGCGTATATCCGAAATTGAAGCTAAACAACTTAAAACACATAATTCAGTCGCTCCAAAATTTTATGGTATGCCTAAATTACATAAAGTTAATACACATCTTAGACCAATAGTTCTAGTATTCAATCTGATTTTTACAAGCTGTCAAGCTATTAGTCAAAATGTCTTTCTAAAATTACATGTCATAATATCATATTTGATTAAAGATTCCTTGGAATTTAAAAAGTTTGTTGATCAAGTAAAAATTCGAAACAACTATAATCATATCAACTAGACGTAATACCTCTGTATGCAAATATTTGCAATGAACTGATTAATATTAATAATTATAATTAAAGAAAAATGGAGCATAAAGAACTATACATCACCGACATGTGACGAATTTACTGAGGGCATAAACATTACGTTTTCGAACAATTACATACAATATAAAAATGATTTCTATCAACAGCTTGATGGTTATTCTATGGACTCACCAACAATCTCTTCAAGTGTAGCTCAGATAGTGAGGGAATATTTAGAGGAAAACGAATAACATATCAAATTTTCAGTTTTTTTTAAGCGTTACGTGTCTCAGCCATTCCACAAGAAAATACAACGGATATTCTTGACGCTCTCAATAAATATTAAATTCCATGAAAAAAAAAGTATATAATTATGACTACTCAATTTATGTAACATACTAAATGTTCACAAATATACAAGAATGCACGGATTTAATTTTAACGACGTCATAATTTTAGCAAACGACCAAAATTGCCATAAACAGTCATTTAAGAAAATGGTACTTATAAAAAAGAAATTAACGCAGTAAACGATAGAAAAGACAAATAATTTAAGCCAAGTTTATCATACTTGAGTTGTGCAGCAGGTGAAGAATCACTTAATTTTCGACATATATTATTCCTATACGTGAAGATCGAGGTGAATATATTGCTGGAACATACAATTTTAGAATCCAGTAAGCCAGAAAGTTTGTAATGATTTTCCAGGTACTTGCGCTGATTTGGCTGAATATGTAGGTATAGACGAAGAATAATAAACTAGAGAGGATGGTTACATTGGTCGGATTTTTGAAGTGAAACTTCTTTAGCGAGGGTAGGAAAAAATGAAAATCAAATGAAACGAAAATCAAAGTGAAATACTTTAATGAAGCATGTTTCAGTATAGCCAGAGAAAAAAATTGTGTGGAAACCGGGGGCTGAAGTTTCACTTCAGTTGTGTGCTTATAAAGGTGAGGCACATTTTTTTTTTCACTGACAGCTGCTCTGTCGTGACGTAGCCACACGCAAAGTTGTGCGAAAGGCTTAACATACATATACGGGCAAGACTATTTTTCTTGCTTAGAGTTTATACTCAAAGTTTTAAATGGATAATAAAATTAAACTATTTCTTATAAAATTGCTGTTAATAAAGAGTGAAAAATATTTTTGTATTTGAATTTATACAAACCTGGATAAGCCAAAAGTGAATAGAAGTATAACGATACGAGGATTATTAAATCTTGTATAAAAAGTACCCCTAAACGTATGAATTTATGAGAGAAAAATAGATGAGACAGTGTGGGCTCAAAAAGTATGCATAATTTGGAAAAGTTGAATAAATTGCTTCTCAGAGATTGTTAGTTAGTACCTTTCTGAAATAAACGATACATATATATTATATTATTTGTAGCTATCTGAAATATCATATCCAAAGAAAAAAGTTGAACATTAATTAGTTAAAAATTCCTTTTATTCTATAAACAACTATATTTGCATCCATGTACACGGTTACTGATATTGTAAATAGCAATTTTCTTGTGACATTTAGAGTTCGACATTCTATTTCCAAATTATGGAAAATAAAATTGAATTAAGAAGGCCCTATCTAGTTTTATAATTTGTGTGTATTAACTAGTAAGCGTTACATTCACAATGCTAATAACATGGGTGCTTATGAATGAAAAATCCTTAATATATGATTCGACACTGCTGTATTATATAATATATTTATGATATTCTAACGTGATAAGCAAGGTCACAATCTAAGAATCTTAAACAATGTATAAATAAGAATTACTTTCCAGTGTATGTACGTGAACATACCTACCTTTTTGAAAATATTGTTTAAAACCTAAACAGCCAAGTGACACACTGCGTAATAAAATCCTCAGTTTGGCAACTTCTACAGTATACTGTGTAGATAAAATATTATTATTCCTCTCAGACTTGTTTACATTTAAACATAATTTAAGTTGTTCCTACCTTATTTAATAAAAAAATCAATCAAAACACTACATTGAAAAATACTGGTCTTTGCTTCAATCCTCATGGGATTTTCGATCAAACGAAAAATATAATTAATATCAAGTTTATCAATGTTCAAAGCACAAAAACACAACTGTCAAGCTAAAAACGCAACGAAAATATAGAAGATGCAATGACAGCCATGGCGAAATGAAGGCCGTTCATCGTGCAGGAACGTCACAGCGACGACGATGTGGGTGAGGGGACCGCGGGTCACGGGACGATAGTAAGTGAACATATGCTCTTATGGGAAGTACGAAGTAACAACCCTCTCTAGTTTATTATTCTGGGGTATAGACTCGCAGACCAATTTTATTCGTAAGTTTCGATACATTTTCAGTGTAGTTATGGTAACTAGTATGCATTGAAAAGAGAATATTTTTCTATTGGTTCGAAACAAAAATTCAAATTTGCTGATAACTATTGATGCCCTTCGCTGGAATCTCTATCTATTACTGATCTTGTTCGCTTAACCGGTGTTCGTGGCTCGCTGTATTTTGCAAGATTCTCAAGTATAATGGTTTAATTAATCTTTACATCAGCACTAACTGAAATCAGTCTGCAGTCCAGTTACAAGAGAGGTTTATCCTAAAATCGTCCTTTGAAATTAAACGGTAAAAAAGTCATGCGGAACTTCTTAGATTCCTTCCGAGAACCCTAAAACTTAGGCATGATAACTAACAACTGAGTACAGAGAATTTATTATTAAAATGGCAAGGAAGAGGACACTCCATTCTTGAAAAACCACTCAACTGGATGGTACATTTTAAATGCTAGCACTCTAAAGACTCTTTTATGCATCTATTCGTTTCTTTGTATATGAATATTATAGAGCAAATTCCTTACTATCCTAGCAAAGTTTAATTTAATATGTACGTAAGACTGATTCAGCGTGTACAAGGCATTCGCATGCTCTATTTATAAATCGAATAAAGTATTTTGTAATCCTCGGCTATAACTCTCCAATTGAGCTCTGTAGCTAATACGATATCTTAAATATTTGCTCTTTTGTAGGCATTGTTATTGAGAGAGTATAAACATTTTCTTAGCCCTTACGAAACTAAAATAAAACAAACCATTTTGTTAGAAATATACTCGGATATGTATGAACATTCTGCTCAGATTAAGCACCTAATGTCAAAGTTGTTTAGATTTTTTTT